>BBXU01002029.1:0-57600 GCA_001598975.1 Parachlorella kessleri
CAGCTGGGACCTCACTTGCGTCGGGACCCCAATGGAAATAAGGAGGGCTTACAACTCCTTGCTAGCCTGCAACAGGCACCAGGGCCTCAAACCCAAGCCAGCCCCGCACAGTGCTTACCTGGCTCCGGAGCAGTAGCAGCGGCCATGCTGAAGGCTGTCATGGGAGATGTTGTGAAGGCTGGCAGCGGGGAGGCTGTGAAGGCTGGCAGCGGGGTGGTGGTAAACTGAGCTGTCTGCATCAGCAGGCTGCCGGCAGCGCTGCTGCTGGGCTGCGGGCCGGAGGAGTTGTTGTTGTTCAGCAGGCCCCCCATGCCCGCATATGACATCTTCCATATTTGTTGGGCCTGCAGGAAAGGCAGAGATGACCTTGTAAGAAGCCCGTTGCAACTGCTGGGGCCGGGGCACCCTTAGTGCGTTGCACCCAGCAAACCAGGTTTATTTATAGAAGGCGTGGGGTTCTCACCTCCAGGCGCTTCAGTAGCGCCTGCAGAACTGTTGTATTCATCATTGCAACGTTCGCTACGCAACAGACGGCAGCGGAACTAGCTTTGACGGGTGAAGTTCTCGATCAATGAGGCTAGAAGAATATACAAGCGCGACCGAGGAGCTCGTGAAGAGCGTCAGCTTTCCTCCACAGATAACAGGATACAAGTGCAACCGGTTTGCGGTGGGGTGGCCAGGCCAGAGAGAGACGTACCCATCGTTCCTCCCGCCATAGCCCCCGCCAGGGACTAAGTCGACATCGCTGGAAAAGAGGCACGGCAAGTGGATCCCTCCTTTCTCATCCAAGGCAGGAGTCAGGGCGGAGCGGTTGCTGTCTTCAGGACCGCACACAGCCAAGGTGGGCGCTTGGTTTCAGCCGCCCCACACATGCCGATCATGCAGGAGTAGCAGGAGCAGCTGGCAGTGGCAGTGTTGTGCAGCCCAATACTTTTTTGACTCATCGATGGACCCATGAGACGGAGCAGCCCGGTTACATCACTTACTTGGGAGGCCAGCTGGCCAGCATTGTACCTGCGAACGCCCCAGATATCGTTGGCCACGGTCTAATTACCTTCAATGCCAGCGCAGCCCCGCAGCTAGCACCTGTCTGAGAGGACAGCCTTGACTTGGCGCTCAGCTGTAGTGTGCAGCCAGGGCCAGCTTAGTGCAGCTGACTTCCGAACACCCCGGTGATGGAATGGTGTTGGTTTATCCGACTGCTTTGCGGCCCGTGGTTGGGTAACAAACCTGCGTACCTGCGTGTGCAGATGAATGTGGAAAAGCTGCAGAAGATGGCCGGGAGCGTGCGGACGGGCGGGAAGGGCTCTGTGCGGAGGCAAGTCCGCATCGGGGCAGAGCATATTCTTGACAGCCAGGGATGGGGCAAAGGCCAGGGGTTTGACAGAGGGGGGAGGCAACCGCGTTGCAGGGTGCATACTGAGCATGCCGTTAGGGCAGGAGAGGAGGGGCGCACAGCGAGAGCAGCATATGGGCAGGCTATCCAGCGCAGCGTGGTCAGCGGCCAGACTGTGGCAAGGATGTGGCAGGCAGGTGGCATAAGGAGCGGCTGCAGCGGCAAAGTTTGCTGCCGCTGCGAGGAGCTCAGTGACGCTGGCCAGCCTGCCAGGTTCAGCCAGGCAGGCGGGCTGGGGTGCTGCTTCCCCCTGGCAACATGGCTGGCACGGCATGGCATGGGGCAGGACGTTGAGTAGCATCAGCAGTGCAGGGGCTTGTTCACTGGAGGCCTGCAGAGACAGTCTGATGTGAGGCTGGGCAGGCTGTTTGCGCAACAGGCGGCGGTGCAGCACAGCTGCTTACCAGCAGCAGGAGAACCTCGGCACTTCAAGGGGGGCAGCTTTCGGTCTCTTGGCCAGCAGTTGTGGCTTGGTCTATCACAGGCAGCAATCCGTGCCTGGCAGCTGCGCTTCCCTTCCTCCATATGTGTTTATGAAGGTTTGGGCTCAGCAACCGGTGTAACTAAATGTGTGTAGTTTATGTCACGCCACCAACCAAGCGCCGTTCCGCTCTCCTGGCACCTGCAGGAAGAAGGAGGCCATGCACAAAACCGAGGCTGTATGTCGATACACGACTAATGGCTCTTGGCTTCCCGCGGGCACCTGCAGGAAGAAGAAGGCGGTGCACAAGACCACCTCCACCGACGACAAGCGCCTGCAGAACACGCTCAAGCGCCTTGGGGTGAACACCATCCCTGGCATTGAGGAGGTGTTGCTGCTGAACAACGACGGCACCGCGCTGCAGTTCAACAACCCCAAGGTGCAGGCGTCCATCGCCGCCAACACCTACGTTGTCTCCGGCCCCGCACAGCAGAAGCGTGAGTACATGTGGCCATCGGTAGCGTCAGAACATGGGCCACTAGGCAGTCATTATGCGGAGCATGAGCATCACCTGCAGGAAAGGAAGGCAATTAATGGGTTGAGTGCCGAGTCTGGCTTGGCAGCTCCTTGCATGCATGCACACTGCTTTGGGAGGTATTCCTCAGGGAGCAGCCGTGGAGCCGTGAAAAGGGTTGCAAAGTCGAATTTGTGACTTCCTGGGCAGGGCTGCATCTGTGAAGAAAGGTCTGGTCTTGCGTTGCAAGCCACCTTGGGTTCCAGGCGCCCAGGGCGTGACAGCTTTGATACTTTCTCGCACGCGTGGCATAGGTTGTATTTTGTGATGAGCCAACGCAACTTATGGCTCATCACTTTCTCCTGCTCTTGCGCAGGCGCCCAGGACGTGATGGCGCAGATGCTTGCGGGCATGGGCGGCATGCCGGGCATGGCGTCCATGATGGCGCAGATGGGCGCTGGCGGTGCCGGCGGCTTCCCCGCCTTCAACCCTGCGGGCGCCGCTGAGGAGCCGCTTGATGATGATGATGGTGAGCGAAACCACCGTGGAAATGGTGCTGGGCTTGTGAGCTCGGCAGTCTGTGGGCCATGCGCTTGTTTTGGAGGTTTGTCCCTGTCGATATGCTAGGGTTAAGAGGTTAGAGGAGGGACCCCACCAAGGAGGGTTACTAGAAAGGGGTTGTACGCTGGTCGCCAGTGACTTGCTGCGGTTTCTGTGCCCCGAACGCGCAACAGAACTGGCGGCGCCCGGCTGTGCCAGTTGGAGGCGAGAGTAGCGTGTCCTGCTGACGGGCCCATGAATCCTGCTGTCGAGCCCCTGCCGAGGGGCCCCTTAAGTTTCGTTGGCATGGGTGTTGTGCTGGCGTGGGCGTAGCTGACGTTCAGTGTGTGCTGCTGCAGATGTGCCCGAGCTTGTGGAGAACTTCGACCAGGCGGCACAGTAAGCAGCAGCGGCGGCAGCAGCGAGCAGCAGCCGGAAGATGTGTCTGGGCTGCTGGGCCCGTCTATTGCTAGTAGCAAGTGGGCTGCGCGTGCAGGTTACGCACAAACCACGCAGGGGCGTGCTTTGGTTTTGAGGTGTGCAGCAGGAGGCAAGACGTGGGTGCAATGGGACGTTGACGGCGGTCAGACCGCTATTCTGCGGGCCCCAGCTAGGCCTGAATCTGGCTTGAGTTTGCTTATATCTCTTTGGCAGTAAAAAGCAGCAAGGCTCGAGCCGTGAAACAGGATGGCAGGGCGCCCTGAGGTGTGGCAAGGACCAGCGCCCCACCTGATCAAAGGTGTGGCCACAGCCTGAGGGTGTGCATGCAAGGCCCATCGAACGTCTAGAAGACCTTGTGCATGTCGCATGCGCACACAACTGTATGCCGGGGGCTTGATTAGTTGGTCTGAGCACTGAGACAAGACAAGCACAGCCACACAGCTCAAGCACATAAATCTTCACGAAGAACAGAAGACAGTGAGTATGTCTGGCAAGGCACCCGGCTGACAGCCATATACAACCGGCAAAGCCCAGCATGCCTCAGCAAACTAGCGACCGGAATACTTGGAACCGGCTCAAGGCATCCTGCTGACATCAGAGCATTCCTTCACTCCCTTCCCCTCACAACGACAGGGTACCGTCCCACAGTTGGCACTGTATGCCAACACACTAGGTGCAGGTTGAGCCAGCAATGGTACCGAAACACACGACACACCCAAAACCACAGCAATCTCTTGGACATATCGTTCTACGACCGGTGCTGCTACAGAACACTAGGGGGCCGGTGTGCCGAATCGCCACCTTTCTGCGGTAATTTGCTTGCCACTGGGTGGTAGCTCACAAGAAGTAGTCTGGCGTTCTCCGAGTCACCTGCATGGCACCAAACTAGGATACCTTTTATAGTAAACCATGTCTTCAACTCCGATCCGCTGAGCGTCCGAAGCACCAAACTTGCTGTGATGCCACTCTTACTATGTTTAGGGTTCGCTGCCACGAGCGCCATGTCAGGCAGTCACACTCGACGGATATAGACTCGCCCTGCCTCCGCACATTATCCACGCATCCCTCCCCAGGTCATGCACAACAGCAGGTATGTGCACCCTCCCGATGCAACCAATCATTTGGACGTCTACTAGGGCGCAGTACCCATCCCAAAGGTACAACAGCCACCATGGAAGCCCAAGCCCCAGGGCAACCACACCTCAAACAAGATTGCCAAGGCAACGACGCCCGGAAATCACAAGGGTTGGACCGCCATCAGAGCATGAGATGTGAGTCAATCCGCAACCTGAGTAATCAAGCCCCACTTGCCTCCGGCTCCCCCTTGCGCGGGGCGGGGTCGAACTGTGAGAAGGACTTGTTCATGTTTTCGTCCACCTCCATAATGGCTGCCATGTTGCCGCACCTGGAGGGGCAGCAGGATGGTATTGCAAGTTTACCTCATGGATAGTAAGTAGTCAAGCTACTTCTCTCCCTTCCGGCAGCTGCCTGCCGCACCTGCCTGGGCCTGGGGATATAACCAATGCCCCTTCGCAAAATTCAAGCACGTGGTGTCCAAAACTTACCTTGCGGGCCACCAGTTGCACATAATACCAGGCAATCCTGACGCCCCTGCTTCACAAGAGTCCCAACGGCTCCTACGCCGACGCACCAGGGTTGCCATGATCTCCAGAGCCAGAGGAGCCGTTTCAGGTGCCGCCTTCCCTTCATCTAGTAGAGCCAGTCTGCCACCCTCTCACCTGTAGCAATACTTGGGTGCTCAGAAGATCTGCTGCCACCCACTCACCTGTAGCAGTAGTTGGACTAGGGGTAACTCTGCTGCCACCCCCTCACTCACCTGTAGCAGTAGTTGGACTAGGGGTAACTCTGCTGCCACGCACTCACCTGTAGCAGTAGTTGGGCGCGGAGAAGATGGTGACCACGTTTTGGTCGTGGCACCAGTTATAGCCCTCCATCACCAGCTGGTGGGCGCGCGCCACAAGCGTCAGCCCGTTGGTGTGGTTGAACTGCTCAGAGATGTCCTGGCCAAAGGTGTAGCCTGCAGGGGGGACGGCAGAGGGCAAGGGGGTCAGGATTGAGCTGGCGAAAAGGCGCTGGGCGCGAAAGGCAACCATCTGGCTGCAGTTTGCCAGCTCGCTACTAGGAGCGAGCATCAAGTTCGGTAGGGACATATCTTGTGGCCACAAACTCTTGCCAATGTGGTTAACTCACCAGCTCCCCGTGGGGAGATGCCCCAGCCACATCTGTCATCAGGGTCCGACCATAGCAAGTCGCACATGGGGCCCTCGTGCGGCACCTGCGATTAGGGAAGAAGGTATCTCTATAAGCTGGCTACAGCAAAACCGAACTCCTCTGCATAGCGCACTGAACGGAATAACAATGAAGAAATCTAACAGTGCAGCTGGTGTTGACTGCGGCACTCCAGTCACAGTTGGATAATCAGATCCAGCTGCTGCAACTCCAGGGGCAGCCCACTACAGATTGTCAACTCTCCACTTCATGTGTAGCAAGGGCATAAAAAAAAAGAGCTCTGTTAGTGTACATACAGCAAGGCAAGGCAACAAGCACTCCCAAGACCCTCCTGTTTGGCTCACCTCCTGTACTCTGTCCAGAGCGCGGATGTGATCCAGGGTGTCCAGGGTGGGAGACAGGCCGCCATGCAAGCAGAAGATCTGCAGGAGGTAAGAGAGCGGCACACCACCAACAGGTTAAACCTGGAACTAGTCAGCTGAGTGGCATGAGCAACATAGCTCAACCTTGCCCATGACTGGTTGTGAGATGCCAGTGTCAGGTGAAGGGAGCGGGCGAGCAGAAGTCCTAATCATTCTTCCTGCAAATGCCTTCGCTCGCTGGGCCGAACACGCCTTACTGTTCCTTTCCCCAGGGTTGCATTTACAGACACAGCTAGACCCCCGTCAGGCTACTGCCTAACCCCTGCATCACTCTTACACACTAAACAATTGACAATGTCACGAGCCTCCCAACCTTCTCCCAGGTCCCATTCTATGCCATGCTGCCACGCTATATTTCACCAGCAGCTTGGTACTAGGTACGACTCTATGCAACCCCCCCATTGCACCCAGGCACACCTGGTTCTCTATAAGAGCTGTGAGGGGTAGGTAATCGAAAAGGTCTGTGAAGTACTTCCACACGTTGGCGTTGCCGTACTTGCGCAGGCACTCATCGTAGAAGCCGTACCTGCACGCAATCAGAGATGCAAGGTGTTGAAGCATGCACACAGTCGTGCGCTTCATGTCCATGTGGCTTTAGGGCTTCCCAACCACTCTAACGCCTCTCGGAGACTGCCAATACACCCCATCGACACCCTTGCTGAAACCCTTCTACATAGCGGCCTGCTTGGCCCTTACCCCTGGACACATAAGAGCCGGGTTATCGGCCTGAGCACCTCGCGATCGCCCCACTGGATCATCAGCAATAAGAATCAGTCACCTCAACCACTTAGACCCGCTGTCCCGCCCTGCCACTCACACTTGCGTGATCTGCCGGCTCTCGTGGTTGCCCCGCAGGATGGTGATCCTGTCGCGGTACCGCACTTTGAGCGACACAAGCAAGCTGACAGTCTCCACCGAGTGGTAGCCGCGGTCCACATAGTCCCCCATGAATAAGTAGTTGGTGTCAGGGCAGTAGCCGCCGATGCGGAAGAGTTCCAGCAAGTCTTGGAACTGGCCGTGGATGTCGCCACACACCTGCAACGGGGAGGAGGAGAAATATGGTTTTAGGGGTCACTGGTGTCCTCTGAAAATTACAGGATGTCGTAGCTGCGTGGTGCAGCACATCATGCCCCCAGTCTGCAAGCCTAGGACGCAGGGGTGGAGAGGAGCGAGAAGGGCAGGCCACCCCGTCAGCCTGCCAGCCAAATACACTGCGCTTGCATCTCCTCTTCCGTAATTGCGCTGGGTAAGTTATTCACTCGCCAGGACCTGAAGCACGGACCGACTCATCCACTTCCGACCCCAGGCGAGGCTGTCACACAGATCAAAGCTCAGTCCGACATGAGCGTAGAGCGCTCGCCACGATGCAGCTATCCTCACTCGGTTGCTTCGTATGATGGAACAACTTTTGTATTTTCCTTGCTCTCATACAACTGACCGTGACTGGGCATCGCACGGGCTGCACGTTGGACTCCTCTGAAAAGATCTCCCTCGCCTTCTCGCACAGCGCCTTCACCTCAGCCTCTGACAGGGGCTTGCACTGCATCAGCTGCTCAATCTGCGCCAGATGCAAAGGCTGCTTGCTTGATACCAGCGGGGCCAGCTGATCAGTTCCAGGCCCAGCAAGGCCAGTTGCAAGCACACAGCAGCCACTTAGCAGCAGTAGCTGGCCGGGCATCCCAGCACCCCAGTCAGCCAACCTGTGCATCAAGCTCCTTATAGTCCGGGAGTGGGGTGGCAGCCATGATGCTGAGTCCCCACGCTGCCCGAACCAAGTGTCCAACCGAGACGCTGGCTGCAGATGATCAGAGCTTTCGACACATGACTCACTCATATACAACCCAAGAAACAGGACCAAGTCAAAGGAGCACAAGCTCGGCGCCTTGAGCAGAGCTCCCGCCGTGCTTTGGGAGCGACCAAGATGTCCGTGCGAGGTCCTTTACTTTCAGTATCTAGTTTTTCAAGTGACAGCATCAACCAAAGACACGGTAAGGCTGCAGCAGCCACCGATCACCTGGGCACGCATCACCCCCCTTCTCCCTTGCTGGCCCTGTGCGTGAAAAACTTGTTAAGACTGTTTGCTTGGCACAGGTGTCCAAGATGGCTGCGCCAGCACGGTGAGAGCGCCCATGATTTCGCCATGCCTGGCTGATGCAGTCAAGGACGCGCGTGCTTGGCTTTCATGCACCACAGCGAGTGCCAATCAAGCTTGCGATGGCGCCCGGGACCTTGGCTCACCTCGCATGTGCCCTTTCCCCCGCTGACAAAACAGGCGGACGGGTGGGATAGTGGAGGGAGATGAGGAAATGGACTTTGAGACCAGCAAGGGCGTTAAGGTGGTCAACACCTTTGACGCCATGGGCCTCAAGGACGACCTGCTGCGCGGCATCTACCAGTACGGCTTTGAGAAGCCCTCGGCCATCCAGCAGCGCGCTGTCCTGCCCATAGTCCAGGGCCGCGACGTGATTGCCCAGGCGCAGTCCGGCACGGGCAAGACAAGCCTCATAGCCGTCACACTGCTGCAGCTGGTGGACCTGAAGCGCAAGGAGTGAGTCCAGCCCAGGGCAGTGTGTGTGGCTAGAAAGGGCGCAAGAATCAATTTGGTCCAGGGGCAGGGTGTGGCTGGAAGGACGCAAGAAGCGAGTTGGTCCGGGGCAGGGTGTGGCTGAAGGGGCATTCGATATGAGGCGCAGTGGGCAAGTCCGCCCAGGGCCGGTGTGCTGAGAAGGGAGCATTTTACATAGTGTGACTTGAAGGGGCATATGGTAGGAGGGCGACAGGCAAGAGAAATAATTTGTCCGAAAGCAGGAAGTAAGAGCGGAGCACAATCAGGCATCAGCAGTTTGACTGCCGGGCGGTGCGGTACCCGGAAAGGAAAGTTTGCTAAGTAGCTGATACAGGGTGCTTCTTGTTGTCTGGTCAGAATCCAATTACGCCCCGAAATGGTGTGCTCAGTTTCTGATTCCCCTGGAGAACGTTATTATGATGGTGGCAGGTGGAGCATGCAGCCCTGGGTCGTGATGGGCCCATGCGGTGGAGCTTGACCACCTTCATGTCCCTCGTCACATCTGATTTGCATTCTTCTGTCCTAGTTGGTCTCACCTCTTCGACTTGCTCTGCCTTCTGGGCAGGCCTCAGGCGCTGGTGCTGTCTCCCACCCGTGAGTTGGCCACCCAGACCGAGAAGAACATCATGGCGATCGGTGACAAGATGAAGGTCGTCGCGCATGCGTGCATTGGCGGCAAGAGCGTGGGGGAGGACATCAGGTGTGAGCCAGGGGCATGTGATTAGGTTGTTTGTGCAAAGGGTGGGGGCAAGCATGCTTGCACACCCTATCTTGCCATGCCACTGGCCCATGTCCTGCAGCCCTGAGGTGGCAAGTCACTAGGGAAGTGTTTGTATTTCGTGTGAGAAAGTGCAAAAGGCACATTAGTTGGGCTACCGGACGGCTGCCTTCCAGCCCAGCCATATGTGAATGCAGCTGACAAGGCGGAGCATAGTCATTGTGCCAGCCTTTGTATTGGTATAGCCGCCGTCGATATGCGATTGATTGCTCTGTGGGCTCGCTGGCGCCCTGCAGAACGCTGGAGAGCGGCGTGCACATTGTGTCGGGCACGCCCGGCCGAGTGTTTGACATGATTAAGAGGCGGGCGCTGCTCACCAGGTGCGCTTGGTGTCCCCCCAACCCTGCTGCCCAGGCCTGATTGCTGGCATACCTAATCTTACTTTATGCAAGCTCTCACGCACTTGTAGGCTGGCCAGCAGCGGGGCTTGTGAGTTTTCTGTGGTAGGGCAGGTGCATTGTTGCTTCTATGTGACCCCTCTCGCAGCTGAGCTTGTAACCGCATCTGAATGTGGCAATGTCACTGGTAGTTCTGCGTGCCCAAGGTCAGGAAGAGTGAGCAGGCTGCATGGGTACGGAGTAGAAAGAGCATTACACAGTGCCAACGGGTAATGCTAGATGCCTCTGTGCGGAGAGCAGGAGTTGCAGACAGGTCGGGGCCTGCGACAAAGGCCCTACAGCGACTCGCACAAGCGGTAATGCGCAGCGGAGGAAATTCATTTCAGTAGCACTGCTGCTTGTCGTCTGTAGGGAGATCAAGACGCTCGTGCTTGATGAGGCTGACGAGATGCTGAGCAAGGGCTTCAAGGAGCAGATCTATGATGTGTATAGATACCTGCCGCCAGAGACACAGGTGGGGTTGGCGGCAAGGTGGTAATACTCGTATATTGGGAGGTGCTACGTTAACCACAGAGCAGTGCCACGGGGCAGCATGGCGCTGGGGCAGCCTGCTGCAGGCAGGGTCTTTCTGTGGATGTTGTAAGCGTGAGCTTATAGTGCAGCCCCGTCAGAGGAATGCCAGCCGTTGCCAGGCACACTACTGTCAGACAGGGCGCCCGAATACATGCTGCGAGAGCTAAGCATTGTCTGGACACTCGAACTAGTGCTGATCAGCTGCAGCAGGCGTGCATCCTGCAAATGCTGGGCAGTCAGTGCACAGCTTGCAGGCCCCAGGCACCGTCCTTGGGGGCTGCTGACTCAGAATACACTAGGGCAGTTGGCGTGTATGAGAACACGGTCAGGGAACTGCATGCCTCGCACTGCTTGTGCAGCTTTTTGGCAACATGTAGGGCCAACCCCTGAAAGTTGGGCTGGTTCACGTGGGTGAAGGGGCAACTGCTGCTTGGCAGCACTTAATACCACCATAAATGCGATGGTGCGTTCTGCGTGCAGGTGGTGCTGGTGTCTGCCACGCTGCCGCACGAGGTGCTGGAGATGACGCACAAGTTCATGACAGACCCCGTGCGCATCCTGGTCAAGCGCGATGAGCTGACGCTGGAGGTCAGTCTGCGAGGCTAGGCAGAGGCCCAAGGGCCATGTTGTTAGGGCACCCTGGGTTAGCTCCTGGACTTGTGGTTGGCTCGGCCTTGGCGGCCCTGCTAGGTGCGGTGTTTATAGGGGTTGTCGAAAGAGGCATTGTAGGCGGGGATGTACCTTTGTTCCTGCCGGGTGTCCGCATGTCGTGGTTGGGAGTGTTGCCGGGGGCAGCCACGAGGCGCGGCAGCGTGAAGGTTGGCATGCAGCACAGCATGCAGGGCTGCCACCTTAACCCAGCAGCTGCTTCCCAACAGCTTGTTACTGCTGGCTGTGAACGGGACCACTGGCTGCCGGCTGCTGCTCACCAGCTACTGGGTGGCGGCTAGCTCCTGGTCCCTTGTTCACAGTCAGTGCTTGCTGGCTGCTGGACAGAGAAGCTGCTGGGGCGAGGCTGGCAAGCCCTGCATGGTGTGCTGAATGCCCTCCTCCCAGCTGCTGTGCCCCAAGGTTGTAGTGTATGTGTGCGTGTGGCGGTGGGCGTGAGTGCGGTGGGTGGGTGGGGGCAGGCATCTTGCGCTGCGTTCGCGGCGCATCAAGCATCAAGCGCCAGGTAGTAGCACATGTTGTCCCCATACTTCTGATTCTCCTGTGCAGCCTACTGAGCGGCTTGCTACCTGGGCCGCTGTCGTCTGCAGGGCATCAAGCAGTTCTTTGTGGCGGTGGAGCGGGAGGAGTGGAAGTTTGACACGCTGTGCGACCTGTACGACACGCTCACCATCACGCAGGCGGTCATCTTCTGCAACACCAAGCGGAAGGTGGGTGTGGGTGGGCCAGGTTGCTTGTCTTGGGTGTCGGCAACCTGCAGCAACCCGCTGGTGGTTGTGTCTAAAGCCCGCGCGGCGGGTGGGTAAGTAGGCCTGGTAGGGTTGCGGGTGCCGTTGCCTCGCAGTACCTTGTGCCACATTAGAGCATTCTTGCATCCACCCTGTTGGTGCAGTCCGTCGTCAGGTCTCCGTTCGGCCTGCCATGGTAGCAAATCACTGGTCAGTGCACGAGGCAACTGCCAACCTCATGGTCTCTTTGCAGGTGGACTGGCTAACTGAGAAGATGCGGGAGAACAACTTCACAGTATCCAGCATGCACGGAGACATGCCGCAGAAGGTGCGCAACTTGGGGTGGTGCGGTGCTGCTGAAGTCACCTGCTCAGCTGACAATTCCCATGTCCAGGGCCTATCGAATTGAGAGGGTTGAGGGTCTTGCCACATGCGCAGGCGTGTCCCTGCGGCGGTTGGTCCTTAGTGGGTGCCAGGCCTGTCTTCATTATGACTAAATCTTGCAGTTAACCTTGACTAAGCCCTTGCAGGAGCGTGATGCCATCATGGAAGAGTTCCGCAAGGGCGCCTCGCGGGTCCTGATCACCACTGACGTGTGGGCACGCGGCCTGGATGTACAGCAGGTGCGCAGGCTTTCGTGCTTGGGGCTTTCACGCCTCCTGGAAGGCAGCTGCCGGTTGTTGTTGCCCTCCGTTGGCTACAGTTGGGAGATGTGGGGGGAGGGGGGTTGTTAGAGATTGGGCTGGAGCTGCAGTGTTGTTGTGATGGGAAGGCTGCTAGCCTGAGCTGGCCCTGAACCGGAAATTGGCGGTTAAGAAAGGCACATCCGGGTGTCTGAGGGTGCGGCGGAGAGGAGCTGGCCAGGAGCAAGTCGTCATACGAGACCCTGCATCAGCTTGGTGTGCAGTATCTTGAAAGGCAAGCATTTCTTCCACTTGCACCGCGGTTTGCAGGTGTCATTGGTGATCAACTACGACCTGCCCAACAATCGTGAGCTGTACATCCACCGCATTGGCCGCTCAGGTCGCTTCGGCCGCAAGGTGGGCAGTTGACAAGACCCCCCTGCAGGGGGCCAGGGTGTGTGCGCTTCATGTGTGTGTTGGGCTCTTAGATGTTGGACAGGAGGCCGACTGTGGTGATGAAAGGGTGCTGTGGATATCACCCTGTAATAGCAAAATGCCAGCGCAGGTCGTCGCCTCCCCTCACTGAACATTTCCCAGCTATGTCCGCCTTCTGTACAGTGCAATCTAAGTCCCTGTAGCGACGGAACCATCATGTGAGTGAAATGCAGCGCTGCATGGATGCCATTTTGCCTTGGCCTGCATTGAGCTTTGTATACCTGGCTGCTTGCAGGGTGTGGCCATCAACTTTGTGAAGAACGACGATATTAAGATCCTGCGCGACATCGAGCAGTACTATTCCACGCAGATTGATGAAATGCCCATGAACGTGGCTGATTTGATATGAGCACCCATATCATCAACCGTTTAAGGAATGGTCAAGCCAGTCAGGTGCTGTTGCTGGCATGTTCTAGCACTGGCCACCACATTCAGCCTGCCCATGGTAGTTTGCTCGGGCCCGCAGGCTGCTGTTTTGTTTCCATGGCTTGGTGAGGCAGTCGGTGTTAGTGGCAGGTAATGTCGACTCGTGCAGTGTCGACCTGTTTGGGCTGGAAGCAAGGTCCGATGGTGGCTTGCTTTGAAACCCTGGGTCAGTAACCATGTTTCGTGGTGCCTCAAGGACCAGCGTTTGCAGCTGTATGCAACGCATTGTTTGTCTAAATGGCATATTTGTTGGGTTGACTCTGCAGTTTCGCTCTTGTGACATGCTTCGGTGTTGCTGGGAAGGGCCTGCTGCACTGTGCGCTACCAGAGAATTGTTAGTAGGTGTCCTTCTGTGCTTTTTGGGAAGGCGTTGGGTTGCTTAACATGTCAACATGATGGCAGGCTTGCATGATGCCCAATTTCAGGAGTCCAAATATGAGATGTTCCAGAGAAGAAAAAGGGTCCACTAGGAAACTGCCTGCTGGAGGGTACTCTTCAAGGCCTTGATGGCATCCCTTGCCCCCAGCATCAGCTTGATGTCCTGACATAACCTCTCGTTCACGGCCTCAGCAGCTGCACATGCAGAACATTCTGGCTTATTACCTGGCAGCAGCTTTGAGACCAGCAATGCTTGCTCCTCCAACGCTGACCAGCACTCGAATCCAGGCTAGGAAGCGCAGCATGCATTTCAGCCTTATACGTGCAAAAGCGACTGACCTTGGAGAGCCTTATCCTTCGCTCGAAGTTGCTGTTGCAGCTCTATTCCCAGAGCCTGTGCCTGACGCAACTGCTCCTCCGCGTCTTGCAACCGCTGCGTGATGTGTGGTGGGACACTACTAGACTCCCCCAAAGCAGCCGCGGCGGTTACGCCAGGCAGCATGTGCTGTTTGTGCAAGGCCAGCTGCTGCTGCTGTTGTGCAAGTAGCTTAAGCTGCTGCTCTTGAATGGCGACGACCGATTGCAAGCGCTCAACCTCTGCTTGCAGCTTGGTCTTTTCTGACAAGAGGGCTGAGTGGCCCTGCAAACACAGCTTCACAAAGCAATGTCACCCAATAGAGCCAGCGAGCCAGAGGGTTCTGGGAAGGACGTCTGGTGGTACCCAGTCCTCACCTCCATAGCTACAACACATGTTGGAGCCCACCTGCTGCTGTTGATTGAGGCTGTACTCCAGCTCGGCACATCGATTTGCCAACGCCAGGTGAGATCCTGAGGTGCAGAAACACAACCATTTACATTGTAGGACCTGCATGTGCTTACACTGATTGGAAAAATCCTGAGCAGCGCTCACTTGGCAAGGGCTGTGGTGTTATGGTGGAAACTCACGCTTACCCGGGAGCGGAGCCAGCGCTGATGTGCTGCAATCCAAGGAGACATTCTCCTTGCCACAGGGGCCTTGCAAGAGTAAATGACATTGTTGACTCTGCGGTCCTGTCCCCAGGGTGCTGGTCGCCTCCAGATGCTGATAGCACTCCAGCAGCACCCTCAGCTTGGTCTCAAGCATCAGTATACGCAAATCATGTTGCTGGGTGGAGGATGCATGGTCTACTTCCCGTGCCTGCGGGGTTACAAAGCGGGCTTTTTGTGTCAGCTGCGGGTGCAATGGCAGGTCGTACAGGAGGCTTTTCACCTGGCGAACACAATTACCACGGCACCGATATCCTACCACTGCAGAGCCAAAGGCTCACCTCCAAGCGCTGCACCAGGGCACTCTTAGCTTGGAGCTCTGCTTCGAGGTTGGTGCAGCGCTGCTCCGCCGCTGCAAGCTTTTGTTTACTGGTCTCCCCGCGCAGCCGCTGACCAGGACACTCGCTTGGCGCTGGCTCTTCTGTCACCTGCCAGCAAGCAACTCATCTCCCCTTCGACCAAAGGTTTACCAGCACTTAGGCGTAGTCACTAGGGTGGTTTCCAGATGCACAGACCTCCGTCAGGTTCTTCAGCAGTTCCTCCAGGTGTTTCTTGGCTGACATCGATCGCAAAAGTGAAGTCGCTAGAACAACAGCAAAGCCGTTCCGTAAGGGCAAATGCATAAAAATTGCTCTGCAGACAACCATGCAGTTTAGCTTGCGCCGTGACTAAGGCACAGACTAAGGCGCGCCAAATGAGGTGTCCAAGGAACTCCCCGGGAAGTCCAGATGGGCGTCCAGAAGGAGCTATGGGTCAGAAGGGATGACGTTGTTAAGTTCACTGGCACCATAAGGAATTGTCAAGGGCCAGACGGTCGATAGCATGGTCGATAGCCCCTGGGCCAGCTCGCCAAGATAGCCTCTGGCCAAGGCTGCTCCTGGCAGCTAGAACAGGGCATACTAGTCCTGATGTACCAAAGAGAGAATGCAAAAGGCCATGATGTGAAGCCAACTGAATCTGGGTGAGAGGGCCCTCTCAGCAACTCATCTTCAAGCAGTGCGACATGAATATATGTACTGCAGGGAGGGTTGTGGGTTGAAACTTGTGAAATGCCGTGGGCCAGGCAGTCTTTAGGCACTGACACCTTTGCATAAGAAGTGTCACAGGAAGCTGCAGAGTGCCTCTGACATTATGCAGTGTACCGTAACGGTTTGTGGGCATAGTACATCCTGGCTTTTTCTTGGCCCCACTTGGGGGACTCACGGCAGCATGGTCAGGTGGCGGTACGCTGTTAGACTAGACTAGACTGTACCGATAACGAGCAAGCACGAGGACAGGAGGCTATGCGGCTTAGCATCACGCTCATGGCCATGCCCACTGTTCTTCACTATCTCCACCAGAAAACACCACATATAGGCTGACAGCAAACACTCATTACCCCTGCTGCATACCTTACCAAGACATCACTGTTATAAGACAACAGCCAAAGGGTGGAAAGGACACTCAAACCAGTATACTTCAAGACTCTGCCACGGACAAGCTACATGCGCTCAGGGTTATGAAGTGCGGCTCACAGACCATGGGAGGTGAGTTGAGAGCAAGACCTGGGGAACAGCATACAACACAAGGAGCACAGCAGCTAGTGAGCAAGCAGGCGCAGCCCTAACAACCCAGAAAAGCGACAAGTGGGCCAACAGGCTGCAAGGTGGCCAGCAAGAAGGCAACACCGGAACTCCCCAGGAGTCTTCCAGGTGATTGCTATGGAACAAGGTCAGAAAGGACTCCCTGCAGCGCAGTTGCCGTATGGAAGCCACAGGCAAGTAAGGCACAAAATGCAAAGGCCTCCAGCAGTAGGGATTCAGCACACTGGTATACTCCTTCCAGGGACCCACCAGCAATTCTCTTCAAACATTCCCTTGCTGCCAAGTTGTCCCTCAACTCACAAGCAGGCAGCCTCCCCAGGGTCAAACCCCCACCTTCTCCACCTTCTCAGGTTGGCCCGCCACTTGCACCTGCTAAGCGTACTTGGCGATCGTCCACACATCCATCACTCCTGCCGGCACTGAAGGGTCAGTTGCTGCAGTCAGCGCCGCCTTGGCCACCGTGTCCACGCTCACTGGCGGCACAAACAGGGCGCCGGCGATGGGGATGTTGGCCAGGGATCTGGTAGGCAGGGCCTTGAGAGCCTGCCCAATGCAGGGGACAAATACTTAGGCATCTTAGAGGCCTGGCGGTGTGACTCACTTCCAAGCCTTAAAAGCCGACAGTATGAGCCCAAAACAACAGACCATTACAAAGGCAGGCTTCACAATCCACACGCTGAACCCGGCGAGCAGTATCCCCACAGCAAGTGGGAAAGGGTAGCATAACGAGGCAGGCCGGGTAGCTACGAGCTCGTAGGCTGGGCATATCGGCTTTTGATGCAGCAGCCCCAGTACAACTGTCTGGTGCATTGCTTTACATACGCACCCTGACAACTCACCATCTCGAGCGGTGCTCCGATTGCCCCGAGTGGTATGCTTGCTGCCCCCACCGCCCTAGATCCATAGATAAAGCCAGGGCGCAGCGCTACGCCGCTGTCTGGGAACGTCTGCGCTAGGTGTTGCTCTGCGTCCCTCTTGCCTTGGAAGTAGCCCCTCAGCAGGAAGTCTGAGACATGCCAGCCGCCCGCAGGAACAGCAAGGGGAAATGAACCCTCAATTCAATGGCTGCTCGGCCACTCCAGACGATGTCAATGCTGGCATGTGTCCTACTTCAACAGCATGCACACTTCACACAAGACAAGGGGACGTACAGTCACAGCTGCCAGCTCAACAGTCCATCAGGCAGTCAAGCCAGTGATATGACAGTAGCGAGGCACACCCATCCCTCAGTCCTACTGGGGATCTATTCTTGTGATCATACTTTTACCTGCAATGGAGCCAGTGTACTACAGCAGCACTTACTTCACCCACCTGGGAACCTGTAGTCATGAACCGCGATAAATGCAAAGCGGGACACTCCCTGCTCCGCTGCCACATCCATTAACTTCATATTGCTCGTCCCACAAACCTGCACAAACCCAAGCTGAGACCAACTCTGCCTTCTCATACGAGCAATCGTTTTGTGTCAGGCCTTTCCCAGCTTAATACCCTCTCGCACCTCTCCTCCTTCCCTGCCACTTCCGCCAACTCAATGAGCTCTCTACCCCTGCTACGGAGCAATGTAGGGCAGAAGGCGCCCACCAAAGCTAGTGGGAAACATCTCACTTACAAATTGCCACCCACCCTGGCAAAATGCCAGCGACCTCACGGGACCTCAGAAGGAGTCGTGATGTATACAATCATATGCAGCCCAGGCACTTGCCTTGTACATCAAGTCATTGTTGCCAAAGGTTCCCAATGTAGAGACAACCCCCATGCTACCCTTCATCAAGTCCTTCCAGGGCTGCTGCGGATCTAAGGCGTCGCCCTGCAAAGAAAGGTCAGCGCTATTGGTTTTCACGGGTGTTCACAGGAAGGGGTAAAACGTAGCAGGCGTAGAGCGCATTCCAGGGCACTGCATGCGTACATGCTGCGGCATGCTGCTTAAGCTCAAACAGGCTGACAAATGCAGTGGGACTCTCTCACAAGCCATGTGGAGTAGTGTGCACAAGGGATAGGGCTTAGCTGGGTACTGTGAAAAGGCTGAATGCTGATACCTTGACCCATTGTACATTGTTGGCCCAGTCTGCCTTGCTAAGAAAGTTTGGCCGCCCATGCCGGCTGATACTGGTTACTGCCAACCCCATGTCGAGGCCATGTTTGCAGATGCGGCTGCCTACATAACCAGAGCCACCAAAGACCACTATCCTGGGCAGTCCGTAGCCCATGTCCTGCATAGGAGCTGGCACACATATGCACTTGGCCTAGTCTAGTCTAGTCTAACAGCGTACCGCCACCTGACCGTGCTGCCGCGAGGCCCCCAAATGGGGCCAACAGAAAGCCAGGATGTACTTGGCCTGCTTCTGCCAAAATTAAGCAAGGGGAGCAAAGCGCAAGGGGCCAGCAGGAACACCGTATACTCCGAGACAAGCGGCGTACGATACATAAGCATCCCAAGGCGACCTGGCTTACCAAGTCCTCAGCAGAGGTAGCAGACTCAGCCGCTGCTGTAGCAGCTGAGAATGCAGGGTCAGCGGTGGCAGTCGTGCCTGCGGCAGTCCCGGCAGCGGCTCTTGCAGCTGCATCAGGGTGTCCTGTTGGGTCTGGCGGTATCGTGCTGGCTGAGAAGGCTGCTCTCAGCCCTCCCCTGCACAGCAGCAGCAGGCGGGTCATAACAGTCACCTTACAGGACAGCCATAACCAGGCGATCTGCGCCGTCCAAGGGCTCACATGACGTCCTGTTTGGTGATCTGTGCCAGCGCTTTAAGGTGGGTAGCCTGCTGAAAGGCACCCTGCCGGAACAGTGCTTGGTGCATGATCGCAAACACGCAGGGAGCTTTCTCTCGCGCTCCAGCTGCAAAGGGTAACAATAAGTCTCTTAATTGCCCCTTTGGCCAGAGGTAAGGTCAGACTTTACGGCCACATGCCATTCAGCGCCCCTGCTTTGTCTCAGTGGCACAGCAGCTGCAAAAACTTGGACGAGACAAACCAGTGCTTTTGCTGAGCTATCCGGTACTGTTCTGTTCATGCTACCTTGTGTTACTCTGCACGCTTTTCTCTTGAGGCCGTGGACACATCCTACGACAGGATACCTGCTGCTTTCTGTACGCAGCTTGTGCCCTGGGCTGCATGCTGCTTGACTCTCTCCTCGGCTCGCCTTACCTGGGCCTACATGCAAACTCCAAAAGGGAGCAAAGGCGGAGTTGAGCGGCCGATCAGGTGCCCAAACCCAGGCTCCAGTGGCAGGACCAGTGGTGCTAAGCCTGCTAAGCTGATAGCAGAAACCGACCTGCTGCGGTGGCAGGACCACTGGTGCTGAACCTGCAAGCTGAGTGCGGAAACTGACTTGCCGCAGGACTGCCCTTGTGTTGCGGCCTGTCATAAAAGAGGATCTGAGGCACGACCTTAAGGAGCTGACCTTACAGCACGGACCGGCAGGCTATGAGCTCCTGCTGCCCGATGGCTCCTCAGTTAGCGGCCCAGGCCTGGCAGTGTACAGCAGCCAAGCTCTTAATCCTGACCTGCTCTGCAAGGACCTGGTAGAGGAGCTTATTGTGAGCGCCTTCCATGGCGAGACTGCCTGCGTGCTCGCCATGGGCCAGACCGGCAGCGGCAAGAGCCGTGTTATGGGTACCGAATGCCGGAGGTGAGCCTGCTACACATCCGTTGCCACTGCTCTCTGTGGGAGCCGATTGCAGCCACCCTAAAGGACCAGTTGCAGCTAACCTTAATTCTGGCCGGCGTCCCGGTTGTCCCAAGGACCAGCTTTCTGATGCAGCAGCCCCAGCGGGGCTGTGTGGTTGGAAGGTTTGCGACCAAGGGTCCGACCACCTGCTCGGCTGCTATGGCATCTGCAGGGCCCCTACCGCTAATGGCATGGCAGGGCAAGGCTGGGCCAACTCTGTTGGGCAGTACGTGCCGCGCCGCATCTTTGAGCTGGCCAGGGAGCAGCAGCTGGAGTCGCTGGAGGTGGAGTGTGCCATGGTCGAGGTATGCCTGCACATGTATGCTGACTGGCTTGCATTGCATCGAGTTGTTTGCCCACCCAGAGTGTCTCGAAAATTTTGAGATTCCCTCCCAACCTGCTGAATTGCACTTACTCTCACATGCATATCATCTTACTGGATTCTCTCCTCAGGCGTTTTTTAGTGCCTGACGTATGCTGTAGGTATACTCCCAGAAGCAGCATGACTCTGTGCGGGACCTCTTGGCCCTGGGACGGCCCCAGATAGATCGCCCTGCGGCGCCGCTGAAGCACTTGCAGTGGTTCCCAGCAGCAGATGCACAGGAGCTCCAGGTGGGTGATGTTGCATTTGGAGAGCCAGTCCCTGTATTTTCAAAGAAATGCTACGGGCACTTGCTCTGACGCATGAACTCTTTAGAGAGGCATTCCATCCCACCAGTGCTGCCATAACTGCCAGTGCGCCTAGTCTGCTGCAGAGTAGGCTACTGGAGGGGTCCGACGCCAGGGAGACTAGCAGGACCATGGGCAACAACAGGTCCAGCCGCTCACATGCAATTTTCATGATCAAGGTGACTTGCTGTGCACCCTGTTGCTCGATGGTATGCCGGAACAGGGTACTCATCTTGAAGCATAACGCCATTGGTGATTATCACACTGTCCCATTGTCAACCTTACAGAAAAGGGCAAGAGCACCTCATTGGCCATCCTATTGGCTCATGTGCATCTACTTCTGCCCTGCCCAGCTTTGAAGCAGTAGTCAAAGTGAGCTTGGCCTCCTTTGTCATTGCTGCTTCCTATACACGGCATTGTGCTGAGCTGTGTCGCAGATCACTCATACAAGGCGAGAGGATGGGGATAAGGGTTCTGCCATGACTAAGGTGTCAGCACAGCTGATGCTCGTCGACTTGGCAGGTATGGAAGTCAAGTAGATGTGCTGGTGCAGTAGATGTGTTCGGAGGCCTGCATGATGTTCGGTGGCGACGACACGGACCTAGTAAGCCCTGTCAAGGATTCCCCACCCGCCTGAACTCTATGCCACTGATTCGGGGCTTCTCTTGTCCCCATGCCAGGGTCTGAGCAGGCAGCCCTGGCAGCAACTGGCAGCACCACGTTCAAAGAGGGGGCCGGTATCAACCTGGGCCTACTGTCCCTGGGGGGCGTGATAGAGGATTTAGCTCATGGCAACCCGCCCCAGTACAGTAACTGCGCCCTCACTCGCATACTCAAGCCTGGTGAGAGATGCCTGATGCCAGGGCTTAGTGCCATGTGGTGGGCTGCTTGAGTCTGGGCGTTGTTCTTCAGTAGGCAATTAGTTGGCGCTGCGGTGTATGCACCTGGAAAACATATGTGGAACCCTCTGTAGGCCCAACTTGGAATATATGTTTACTCTCATGTATCTTGCCTTCTGCAGCGCTGGGAGGCACCGCGAATGCTGTCATCGTGGGGTGCATAAGTCCCCTGGTGGCTCATATTGAGTACACCAAGAGGACATTACTGTGAGTGTGCGATGCGCTAGTTGGCTTGTGCGGCAGCTACCAGCAAGACGGACAAGAGGGCTGGTTATGTGGCTGCTATGCCAGCTGCTGGGTGTAAACATCTGCAGGGTCGCATGCTTTTTGTATATATTCATATGTATGTACATATATATGAGCAGGTATTTAGCACTGCTCTTTGAATTCATGTCCAATCAAGGAGGTCTGTTACAAATACAGGTACCTGGCAAAAGCTGGCACTATCAAAAACACCGTCAAGGCCGACGTGCGAGCTGTCAAGAGGGCAGAAAGCGAGAGATCAGCTGCTGAGGTTAGGGAGCTGCGGGCTCAGCTTCAAAAGCTGCAGCTGGCACAGGTACGAAACTCCAGTGGAAGTGATGAAATTGTACAGTGACTATGCGATATACTGGGATATCTGCATCTGTGTGTGTATGCATCCAAGTGCTGCCTGGAAGGCACAAGGGCTATGGTAGCTCCTGATGTTCCACCCACACCACAGTGAGCCCTGAGCCAGATCCTTGGCTTTAGGCTGCTACACGTGTGGTACAGATCCTAATTGTCCTCATGATTGCAGTCTGCCGGGTCGCCTGACAGTGTGGTCCTGAGTCGAACGGAGTACCAGCGGCTGGTGCACCAAGCAGAGTCTGAGCGGCTGCGGGCTGACAGCCTAGCGACCATGCTGCGCCATGCCACAGCACGCATCACAGGACCAGCTGTTGGCAGTGGTGTATTGCCAAGCAGCCCAAGCAGTCCAGCAGCTGACATAGTAGCAGCTGGAGCAGCAGCACCAACAGAAAGTGGTGCAGGAGCCCGGTCAGTGACATCAAGCAGTGCCGAGCTGCCCTCGGCAACCGGAGCAGGAGCCATAGCTGTGGCAGCAGAGGGTGCTGGCCTGGTTAGGGAGGCAGCTGGGAACTCACCACAAGTAGGCTTTGAGGAAAGTGCTGAAGGCCAGCCACGCGGGCGACGCTCATTAGAGTTGGCGCCTCCAGCGGCCTGCAGCGGTGCTGCAGCTATTCCGGCAGCCACCCTGCAGTCGCCTGGGGAGGATACCTGTTCCCCTACAGGCCAGGAGCCTTGTCCGCGTGGGTTGGGCCAGGACTCTGCCGAACGAGGGCTATCCCCAAATCAGCAGCAACAGGCGCGACCTGCGCTGCAGCGGCAGCTCACCCGCACAATGACAATCTCACCTCTGTTAGCCACGCTAGCATCATCCCTTGCCACGGAGTCTGATGACTCCATGAGCGGAGAGGCAGTGGAAGTGACGCCGTGGGGATGCCAGGAGTCCTTCTCTGTGTCCAATGCCTGCCTGGAAAGGGAGAGCAACCTTGATCCAGAGCAGCTGGATCTGCTCAAGGTGAGGAACTTGGCCTCGGCGGCTACTCTGTCGGCAGGATTCTTGAAGGTACTGTTGTGAGGCTCGGCTCTTTGTGAGCAAGTACTGTTGACACTTCTATAAGGCGACGTGAAACATTTTTGCATGTTTTGGGTTTGGCTATGTAGCTGCGATCAAGCTCACTTCATTTTGAGCCAGGCTCTTGCTAGCATTTGCAGGTCAGCCTAGATCAAGAGCTGCGCACCTTGCGGCGCAAGCGTGCCCAGCAGGCGCAGCAGCAGCTTAGTGCTATGGGAAGAAGCAGCAATAGAAAAATGAACAGTAGCAGCGGCAGCAGCAGGGCGGCCAGTAGTAGCACACTGACCTCTGTGCCTCCCCAGTCAATAGCAGAGGTCCAGGCGTGGGCGCAGGGTGTGGCTGAGCAGCATACCAGCGCTGTAGGCTGGCAGTATGTGGTAGACAGCTTGCAGCACGATCTTGGCTACCTGCAGCTGCGCCTCAACACCTTGCAACAGCAGCAGCAGGAAGCACAGCCTGATGGGCAACTGCTGGGAGGCGAGGTGCTTGAGGTGAACTTCACCCTGCAGCTCCCTCAGGCAGCAGACGCATGGCAACAGCAGCAGCAGCTGGAGCAGCTTAGGGCTGACCTTGCAGCAACGGAGCAGCAGCTCAAGGCATCACAGCAGGCACAGCAGCAAGCTCAAGCAGCGCTCTGGGAGAGCCCCAGCCAGCAGCTGAGCTGGCTCGGCCAGCCAGGCACCCCTACAGCAGAGCAGGTGGCTGCTGCGCTGCTAGCCGAGCTTGTAGCGACCAAGTACGTTAAAGGCTTGGGCAGTAGTATAATATATAAGTTCTTTGATGAAGGGGTAGTTATAATATCAAGGAATCAGACGAAAAGAGGAGCAGCGGAGCTCGTGTGTCGCTGCAAGACAGGCAGTGTATGCTGGTAGGACCTTTTGTAAGCACATTAGGTTGCAGGCATGCCCATGCTGCCCCTACTGATTGCCTGTGGCTCGCCCATTGCAGGCTACAAGCACGGCAGCTTGAGCAGCAGCTTTTCCAGCAGAGACTTGCTTGCTCTACCTTGGAGATTTCGCTCCGTGCCTACAACAGCTGCCTGGGGGAGACCGAGCAGGAGCTTGCTGAAGCTGCTGCTGAAATCCAGGTGGGCTCCTATTGGGCAGCTTTAGAAGCTAGCTTGCTGGGACAGTGTGCGTATGCATGGCGGCAAGCTTGATGGTTGAGTAGTCTGCATATCCTGATGGTAGTTGTTCAGCTGCTCGCAAGGATCTTACCAAACTCTAAAGATGGTATATTTACTAAAATGTTACCACAAAGCTTGGAAGAGGAGTGTAAGCCCCAATGCAGGTGCTACACAAGGAGCGTGAGGAGTTCCAGCAGGCCATCGAGGAAAAGGTAAGCAAAGGTGATGCAGCTTGGCAGGTGACCGATGCACTGTTGCTAGGCATGAGTCTACAGCACAGCAGCAGCATCTACTGCTGCATATCTCCTTGCTAGCCTGTCCTTACCTTTTGCCCAGCCTTTGTAGTCTGCTTTGACAGACTCCTTTAAAAACGCCCAGGCTGCTTGCTCTGCATTGTAGATGCGGTACGTGCAGCAGGCAGCTGCTGCCCAGAATGCACTGGAACTCCTTCATTCTGAAGTGCGGCAGCTGGAGAGGCAGCTGTTTGTGGCACGGCAGGAGGTGGGTGAGACTGTTCATCTTGGCAAGTCTAGAAGTAGGCAAACATGCGACAGGGAGGTGCAATCGTGTCAACCACCAACCACTGGGGCATGCCATTCCCAGACCAGACGTGCTCTCTGCCTTCATAGGACTATATTGTTTTGCACCAACTCTTCTGCCTGGGTAGCTGCGAGCATCATGCCTTGGTTATGGCATCCTTTCTTTTTAAACCCATCTTCCCGCTGTGTTGCTTGCAGAGCCAGCAGCCCCAGCAGTCTACGCCGCCTCGCTCCCTGAGCTCATCACTCATGGCGTGGGCTGGCCTGGGCCGCTCGCCCAGCTCAGCAGCAGTGAAAGCAACATCTGGAGCGCATCCCAGTGACGCGGGCCAGTCGCCCAGGACCTCTCAGCCCAGTTCACAAGCCAATTCGATACCAGGTGGGGCCGTGCACTGCGCAACATTAGTGTACAACAGTGTTGACCAAGGCAATGCTTGCTCATGGCGCAAGCACAGAGGGTCCTGGCATACTAGTGCCCGGCACCGCTTGCGCTTCCTTGCAGCTGCGCCTGAGCTTTGGCGGATGCGCTATCCATTAAAGTATCGCAAGTGTCCCTCTACTTCTTGTAGGGTCGCCACGGTATACAGCAGACGGCGCTGGTAATGGCGGTGGTAATCGTCGGAGCATCAGCTGGCATGGCTCGGAGGCAGCGTCCCCTGGATCATCACCAACTCGCCAGACCTACTCAGGGTCACCTAGGGATGCTTGGCATGGTGGCCGGCAGGGAGAGCCAACTTTAATGAGAAATTCTCCTTTAGGCAAACAGGCAGGCGCCCGGTCAGAACGGCTCACCGGCTGATGGGTGTACTTGTGCAAGCCCAGCAGCAGTTTGCAGCCAGGACCGTCCGACAGTTTTCACAGACAGCATCTATCTGGCGCCCGTAGGTTTACGTGGCATGTTGATGGTCAGATATGCGCCTGGAGATGGTTTGGAGCTTGGTTCCCATGCGCATGAAGGGCTCGCACAATGCCAGGACGGTCGTGAGCAACACATTGCATGCAGCAGTGCCTATACTTTGTAAGGCCCCATGACAATTTCCCGGTATCACCAAGCTTCACAGGTGCAGCCCAAAAGAACCGCACCAGCTTCGCAGTGCTTATATGTGTCGAGTCACCACCTAGTACTTGTACTCGCATCAACTAAGCCAAAGGGAAAAAGCCAAAGGTGCATAATGGCAAGCACTTCCAAGCTCGACGCCAGGCACAGACTTGAGTTGGAACGCATGCCGTGCAAAGGAAGACTGCCAATGTGCCAACAAGCAAAATCACAGCCCCTTGGGGCTCTCAACACATGCCAGACCAACTAAATGAATTATTTCCAACCCAAGATACTTGCTTCAACTGCAAACCCTGGAAAGGTCATGATAAATTACAGCAATAGAGCAAACCTGACATAGGCAACTGATTGCATGGCAGGTAAGACTCACACACTAATGCAAGTGCACTCATGCATACAACTATGAATTGCCAATGGACCAATAGCTGTGAAGATGGGGAAAATGTGGAGCATTACCACGTGGAAAGCGGTGCACCGCGGTAAGCAAACACATTATAACCAAAAGTATCATCTCACCATGAAAAAGACCAGTGTTGTAAAGAGTATCCATGCGGCTGCTAAGCCTTCTCCATTCCCTTCAACTACTGCTATCCGACGGCCAGGCTGATTTACTTCTGACCAAGTCAGCAGCTACTCTGCTCCAGCCGCTTACTGCTGCTGGGGCACACCTGCCAATCTCCCCGCCACAGACACCATACCGCCCAGCTCCTCACAGGTGATCCCTGCCTCATCAGCGGCTACCACCCAATCATATATTTCGTTGCGGACGTTCTCCTGCTGGCGTACCCACAGCTGCTCGAAATTGGCCAGCAAGGCCAGCCCCTCGGCATCACCCTCTGGAAGAGCGGCCTGCACGCGGGCAAGTGCGTCGAGAAGAGGGCAGGGAGCCAGCAGCCAGGCCAGAGCTGAGTCCAGCTGTAGGGTGGCGGCTTGCGCTGCGCTCGCAGGCTGCCGCATGAAATGCGCAATAACAGCAGCACGGTGGAGTGGTGTCAGGGCTGGCCGGCTCCGAAGCTGCTCGTAGAAAGTCAGTGCTGGCTCCACAACGTGCTGCACAGCTGCAGGCGCATCGGCCAACCCAGCAATGCGCATGATGCCGCTCCTCTGAGCGTCGGTAAGGTTACACCACTTCATGCGTGGTATCTCTGTCCTCCCGGCTGACCTGTACAGGCCACCCAGCCAGGGCTGGCTGCCCATGCGAGTGGCCACCGCCGGTGCAGGGTTGCCCCGTCCTGCATCAACTGCTGGGCCCGCTGGCTCAGCCTGCTGCTGCTGCTGCCCAGGCGGCACATGGGGTTGCTGTGGTCCAGGCTGGACATGCTCAGGGGGGGCGTTCTGTGCAGGCTCCAATCTACCGCCAGCCACAGCACCAGTGGACACGTCAGCTGCTGGGCCAGCTGGCTCCACCTGCTGCTGGTGCTGCGGAGGCAGGGGGGGCGGCTGCAGTCTAGGTTGGACATGCCCAGATTGGTCATTCTGTGCAGGCGCCACTGCCACGCCAGCCACAGCACCAGTGGGCGCGTCCGCTGCTGGGTCAGCTGGCTCGGCCTGCTGCTGCTGCTGGCGCTGCTGCGAAGGCCGCCGAGGGGGCTGCTGTAGTCCTGGGTGGACATGCTCAGGTTGGGCATTCGGTGCAAGCGCCAAGGCCCCAGCAGCCACAGCACCAGTGGGCGCATCAGCTGCTGGGCCAGCTGCCTCGGCCTGCTGCTGCTGGCGCTGCAGCGAAGGTCGCCGAGGGGGTTCCTGCAGTCCTGGTTGGACATGCGCAGGTTGGGCTGGCTGTGCAGGCGCCGATGCCTCCCCTACCCCAGCACCAGCGAGCGCCCCAGCTCCTATCTCAGGGCCAGTTGCAGGGGGCTGGGGTGCGGAGTGTCGTTGTCGCCGAGGTTGCGGCGCATCGCTGCAATCCATATCATTGCTGCGCCTTGCCCTGCGGCGGCACGTCACTGGCACCGGCCCTTGTCTGCAATATACCTTGATGACAAAGAGGCCATCAAGCCAGTCGTCAGTCTCCTCAAACACCAGCTGGGTTCCTGGGCTGAGGCTGAGGCCAAGTCCTTCGAACACCGCCTTGAACCGCGTCTTGCCCTGCAGCACCAACCCAAGCGCAGCGTCGCCATAGCTGCGCGCATTTGAATTTGCGGAGCACACCAAAGCCAGCAGCCTAATAAAACACATCCGTGGTAAGGAACGTACGCACCAAAACTCCATCAGTAGTCAGAGTTGCAAGGCATCGTTAGTAGCTGTGACTCCGATACCCTCCGAAACAGTTGCATATACCACTGACACACCAAAGGCTTCCCAGCGCTCATATCGCTCACAAATTTGATCCGGAGGTCTCCACTTGCACCCAACGCCATGGACACATGTTGCACATGCACGCCGGCCCTGAAGACCACCTCGTCGTCCCACCTTCACATACCAAGGTCGTACATCATCGCATCTGCAGCAATAAAACATCTGGTGAGGCACTAAGTCAGGTCTGACACATCTCTTGCCAGGCCTGTTTAGATAGGTATAGGCACGTAGGGCTGTGACAATGTCAAGAGCAAGTGCACAGACCCGCTGTTCTGCAGGTACGCCCAAATACTCACGTGTCACACACATGGTTTCCTTGTTCAAATCAAGTTCGTCAATTCCGCGAAACCAGCGGCCTTCTATCTCCTCCACCCAGACTTTCTTCCGTGCGGATTGGGGGGGAGACTCCTGGAGAGCATAGGCAATCATACCTTTTAGGCGTTGCATACTCCAACACCAACTGCATAATAAAAGTTCATCAGTAGGCAAGGCTCGGCCAGCGATGAAAGTTGCCCCCGTTGGGATTGCACAGGCAGGGCATTTCAAGTTCAGTGTACCCAACCTACACTCCCTCACCTCCTCCTCGGAGCTCACCTGCTGAGCCGCATTGCCCAGCTGGGCCTCATTGAGCTGTACCAAACCACCCGCCGCTGCAGGAGCCTCAGTCTCGAGGTCTCCTTTGGTAACGGTGGGACGTGCAGGGGCTGCCGCCTCAACCTCCATGCCAGGGCCTGACGCGTCTCCTGCTGCTGGGAACTGGGCTGGGGAACCAGCCCATGTTTCTGCCAGAGGCACGAGTGTGGCAGCCTGTCTGGTGCCTCCTGATGCAGCCGCCCCAACAGGGTGCAGCCCAAGCCTGCTTTGCCGTCGCAACGGCCCTTTCACACACTTGGTCACGCGAGGCGGAGGCTCACTGTGGACATCTTTGTCAGGCTCCACTGGCTGAGCAGCGAGCAGGGTGGGAGACTGCTTGCTAGAAGGGCCTGCCTGCTCCTTTGGAGTCCCTGAGAGAGGTTGCTGCATGCCGCCGTGCACATACAGCTGCCGGCGTATTGCAGTTTGGGCTGCGCCTATGCTGGAGTGGGGTGCCTCTATAAGCTAGGGCCACCTCTCCGTGGCCCAGCGCCTATGCTGCTGCTGAGAGTGAGCATACTCAGATCAGCTACCCCTGCCTGCGCGGGCAGCAAGGGTCTTAGTTACAGCGCATCGAGGCAAGCGGAGAAACTGATCATAGTGGAGTGGAAGCCGTATCTAACCTTCAGGCCGACCAACTGTGGTCTTTGGTTATAAAATAGGCCTTTGCCTGTCTACCTTCTGTGGAAGGATGGCTTGATGGAAAGGTGCTGAGTGTGGCACGGTGCAACTAGCACCATGGAAGTACAAGCAGATCAGACTTGCCGCTGTCGTAGCCCTTGGATCAATTAGATGGACACCATACTGTTGAACATGAGAGGGAAGAAAGTCAGCATCGGCGGCGCAAGTCGGCGACACACGGAAGTGTGAGCAGAAGCCAGTTGCCTCTAGGACCTATGTCGGTCCAGGACAGTGGCAATCATGCAGGATGTGGTACTGCAGCAGCAGCGGCGGTAGCAGGCAGAGGGCGTAACAAGGACGCCCGCAACCCAAGAGGGCAAAGGGAGCCTGCCTGGTATATGGCGGTGCACTGGGCCAACTGACAAGGGCGCTATCTTGATGGTATATGGCGGTGCACTGGGCCAACTGACAAGGGCGCTATCTTGATGGGATGGGATGGCTCAATAGCTCCTCCAGGGCCGCAAGCAGGTCAATCCTTTGGGCCAACCGTGCCATCCATTACCCCTTAGTTAGGCGGGGACGGCCCACCACCACTGGCCCTGGAGGTCATTGAGAGCGGGGCAGCTGGGGGCTACCCATCCCTTCTGAAACTAGGTCCCCGTTTTACTAATGGCACCCAGCGTGAAAAACTGGTACCCTTACTTGGGCCAGCAGCTAATGAGGGCGGCTCTACAGGAGCTGGGTACAAATTAGTTGACTAGTTTGTTGCCTACCTTCGTCTGACTGACGCGAACCCCACGATCAGCCCCTCCAGCCTTGCATGTCAACCTACGACAGTCATTGCACCGATGATACGCAGAGCAGGACCAAGAGAGCAGAACTACGGCCGAGTACGAAGGCCGGCACACCATAACTACATGTACAATGATGGTGTTCACAAACTGCTGCATGAAGCAATAGCGGCCCAACACACACCACAGCAGCTTTTCCAAAGCGGAGGCTCACTGCTTTTTGCTGCCCACCCACCAACAGCTTGCCACCATTGTTAGCTCCCAAGTGAATGGCTGCATGAGCATGATCCCAAGCCTGGAACGTCTTTTGGCAAGAGCCTGCAAGAATTCACACAGTCTTTGTCTTTCGAGGTCCATGCCATCATGTACCGCAGGACTTGTTTCAAGTACAGTAACAAGGCTGTTTGCTGGCCTCTCCGCTCAGCCTTGGCAAAATCTTCTATCCCCAGTATTCATGCAGGCAATTTGACAATGAAGGCGGCGCCCAACTTGATGCGAGACTTACACTGGCACAAGACAGGCAAGGCACCAGTGAGCCTATGCAGCAGGCGACTTACTTGGGCTCAAGTGTTTCCCGCGAGCAGAAGCTCCTGGTCAGCATGCGGTCCACATACAGCCGCCCCTGCACAGTCTCCGCGCCTAGTCTCAGAATTAGAATCAAGCATGCACTGGCGTATGGAAAGGAGCAGTGTAAGCTAACCCAGGCGAAAGAGTGGTCCCAACCCCTGGGCCAGGGCATTGAGCACGGCTTGCTGCACCAGCTGTAAGTCACCACTTAAGGTACAGGTGGTTGTGACCTGGGCTGTACACTTCTCTCAGTCCTAGTAGCTTGCAGGTGAATAGCCGGCAGCACTGGACTTGCCTGGAGGTGATCGCACTCATGTTGCAGGATGCGTGCTTGCCAGCCTCGGGCCTCAAAGCTGACAGGATTTCCCTCGGGAGTGAGAGCATCCACATGCACGCCAGCATACCGCTCAACTAATGCCTGCCAAGGAGAGGACCCGGGAACGGGCGGCGAGGCCAACGGTAGTGAGCAACTACGAGAAGGACCAGTGGCCCTCCAGTGCGCTTTTGTGAATGTTACGCGGCAAGGGCTGGGTGATTGCTAACAGGTTGCTCCCCAGCGGATTGATGATGACAGTGCGTCACTTCCATAGCCCTGGCTACCTTGTGCTGGTTAGCAGATATCTCCACAATGCCAAGCTAGCTTTTAAGGCCACCAAGCCCCGTGCCGTCTGCCATAGAAGCAACCAATCATCGCCTCAGGCCTCACCTGGTAGCCAGGCACGCTGAGGCAGCCCTCAAAGAAGCGCGCCCCCTCTGCACCCAAGGGCAAGAGCCTGGGGTTGATGAGGGCAACGACCTCAAAGGGCGCCCGCTCCATGTTGACCCGCTCTTCTTCTGACAACCTGGCGATATACTCCTCTCTGTCCTCCATCACCAACACCTGCTCTGCAGTGGAGCACTTCACCTTCCAGTGGCTGCCGTGCTAGTTGGCAGCCCTGAAGCAGCAACAGCTGCTGGTGGCATGGCGCAGCCGCCGGGCCAGCCACCCGCTGTAACAAGCAGGGACCCATTACAGTGTGGCACACTTGGAGGTAGGCCGCCCGCACGCTATGCACAGCACACTGCAGTAGCTTGATAGCCAGCATTGCAGTTGGTACGCAACAGGCTCACATACACACAAATGCGCTTCTAGCCTGACCTGCAGCGGCACGCCTATCTGTGGCGCTGCAAGGCCCACGCCGGGGGCAGCCCTCATCACCTCCACCATCACCTCCACCAACCGCAGCAGCTCCGTGCTGCCTAACAGTGCGTCAGGCACCAGACAGGCCGCCTGCAAAGCACCAGAGCCAGTTAGCTGTACTCCTGTTCTGCGTGTTACTTAGTGACAGACCCGTGAAGACATCAAATATGCTCGGGGAGATTCAGTGGGCACCTTGTAAGCGGTTCAGGGTGCTAGACAGGCTAAGGACTGCTCACCTGTCGGAGCACCAGATCGCCTGCCTTGACTATCGGAGGTGGATCTGCTGCATAGGCCACCTCCCACAGCTGCTTCTTTGCCTCTAAGAAAGTCGCCGTCGCTGAGCTTGCCGTGTGCATCTTCCTGGCTGGCCCAGCCAAGCTGTGGATCAGTCCTGGTGTCCTGAGCTTGCAAGGCGGTCGCCAGCAGCGCCAGAACTGGATGGTGCGGTGCATGAACACTCTCTGACAGTCTTTACGTAGGGTTCAATGTCATGATCAGTACCCCACTTTCGCGATCGTGGCTGTCTAGCTCGATGCCTGCAGAAATCCCTATGTCGAAGCGAGCAAGGCAAATTATCACCGCATGATCTTGACATTGCCAAGGCTAGCATGAGTCATGACATGTGCTTGTCCGTGACTCCCTCGGGTGGTCATCATTGATGTCATCAATGCAAACGACACCTATCTGTCTGAGTCCTATCTTTACAAAAGGAACGGGTGAAGCCTGGTTAAAAAAGTCAATACGTTTTATGATCCACTCCACGTGAATAAAAGACACAAGTCTGTGTAAACTCTGCAGGCGTGACGCTTCATGAAGTACCACCGCCAGCCCACTAGGCTGGTGGCCTGCTAGCCGGCCATCCAGACTCCTTGCTTCAGTTCTTTAGCACGCTGCCTCGCCCCAACATCGCTACGTTCTTCTGCTACTGCCACTGGGTCAAAGGTATGGGGTTCCTCCAGGCAGACCACTTGCTGCCATGAGGGTGCTCCTGCGGTCCTTCGCTCAAGCCTCTGCCCTTGCGCCTAGCCTGTTGGGCAGTGGTTGCCCCAGGATGCCCTCCAGGGTATCAGCTGCCAGCTCGTATAGCCGTGACCTGACAGGGAAGGGGAATCTATGCATGGCAGTAGGCGATGATTTGCTAAGCCTGCCTTCCAGTTGTTAGCTGCCAGCTCAGCTCATACAATAAAACCCGCAGGAAGGACGCTCTACAGCTATAAGTGACCCGTGCAGCACAGCACCAACTGTACGATAAGGCTGGCTTCCAGACTTCTGGCACATCGCTGATATCAATCCAGCCCATAGTGTAACAGCCCAAGGGAGAGCAGCAAACCCTATTAACAAGGCAGCATCCAGCATGCAGGGTCTCTTGAGACTTGACCCCTGGGCAATTCATTAAGGAGCTGGCCTCGGCCCCCTCTCCCGTCACTTGCGCCCCCCTGGCAGCCTTAGGAGGCCCAACTCTTTGCTGGATCCTTGGCCTCGTCATTGCCTGGCTCCTGAGGCATGGTTTGGAACACATTTAGGGCGATGGGAGTCTTAGTGTAGTAGGGCCCCAGCCAGAGCCCACCTTTGCCTGCAGGGATGGGGCATGCCAATGCTGCTTAGTCATCACATTAGTGTGGGAGTCCACGGTGTGCATGCCAGTCACGCTTCACACAACACGGATTATTGGTCCCCATGCTGCCCAACCTCATCTTCCCTCCGTGATGGTGATGTCCCAACAGGTCCAAAGTCGCTGTGCCAGCCACCAAGACCAAGACCGTGCACCTCCCCCCACAGCTTACAATGAACATGTTTGATTCCTGCCCAAGGCTTACTGCAGCGGCCATGCACCTCCCTGCAACGCAGCCGCATGCAGGTATTCTGAGCATCCTACGCTCTGCAAAGGTAGCCGTCGGACGGCAGGGAGCCTGCCCAAGCGGCACAGTAACTATAAGTCATATAGTGCTAAATTCAACAGCGTGCCACCACCCTGTGCATGACCTTAATGGTGTCTGTGGCAGCAAGCACCTACCTTGCAAGGACGGCTCAGTCGCAGCGTAGATGGTTGAGATGGCGCCATTTTCAAGAGTCTGTCCACCCACTTGCTGCAACTTGTTGTGTGCAGTGGACTCCTTCTTGCTAAAGTCCTATAATGGGCATCACAGTCAGGTGGGTGTATCAGGTGCTGCGGAACAACATGCATTGCAGAAAGCTGGGCATAGTGAGCATTGGAGGCGTGAACCATAGAACGACCACTGACACCCCACATTTACAAGATTACCATTCTGCAAATACCCTGAAGCTCTTCCCTCATATCATGGACACAAGACTGCTTATTGTCATTCCCGGCTGTTCCATTGACATCCCTTGCCTGGAGCGCCACCTCTATTACCAACCCCGCCACAAGTAGCAACCCACCATCTTGCGGAAGAGGTCAGTGGTTGTCATGCCTGGCTGGACCACAAACAAATCCACCCCCGATCCCTCCAGCCTTCTGGCAATCTCCTTGCCCACCATCAGCTTGCACAGGTTGGCCGCACCGTACCAGTCAAAGCTGGTCCGATCAATGCTCTTGCCACTGCGCAAAAGGCGGTGTAGTACTGCCATTCAGTCAGACATGGTACTTACATGGCTTCGGCACAGCCCAGCAAGGGCTACCTGCAGCAGGTGCGAAGGCACCGCACCGCATACTTCCAAGGGGCCCACTGTCACAACAGCAACTGCTGATAAGGGTCGGTTCATGTGAGTTGTTGTTAGTTGTGGTACATTGGAACAGCCCTTGCAGAGCTCTCCACCACAACCACCTACGTGAGGTCATCCCATGGCACAAAGCCTCTTGACTCTTCTGGGGAGGACATGAACACAATGCGGGACCCAGGGGCAGATGCCTGGATCTTGGGCAGCAGCAGGTGGGTTAGGTAGAAGTGGCCCAGGAAGTTTACACCTGCAGCTTGCAAAGCTTCATAAGCAGGGGTTCTCCCAAGCACCGTCTGGCTCAGGGTTTTCCTGTTCCTGTGGCCAAGGCGGCAAGCCAGCTGCTTCCCTCCTTGCACCTACACGACGTCCTGCAACGCTCTGTGAACACCTCACACACCACAAGCAGGCAACGATGCTATGTAGGCCCACTGAGGCATGGGAGCCAACTACCCTCAAACCTGACACTGCCCACACTACCCCTCAGGTCACCTCACCTATGTGAACTTCAATGCCATCCTGTGTCTTCTCCATGCCCTCGGGGATCTGCACTCCCGCATTGTTGATCAGGCACTGCAGGGAGGGGTGCTGTGAGTTGACTCGGTCAGCAAAGTCTTTCACAGACCTACAGAGGGAGGCGAGTGATTGTTGTTTTCAAGGCCCGCCCACACCGGTGGGTAATGTTATGGGTAAACCCATGGGTAAACATGCATGTGCTGTATTGGTTGGACTCCGGCTGGCAGCTGGTGAAGCCAGTATTAAGTTCTATATGTGTCGTTGCACAGAAATGAAGTGCCACTGACATGCTTGCACTGCGAGCTCAACCATCAAAGCAGTTGCTGCAACTGGGTGGCACTCTTTCCTTAGACCTCAAGGTGATATCAGCAAGGGGTGGGCAACATCACCTGAACCTCGCTACAAAAGGCTTGCTGCTTACTTGAGGGATGCCAAGTCGACATGCTCGAAGGATATCTTGCCGGCCTTGGTCTCTTGCCGGATGTTGTCGATGGCACTGCAGTACAGCAATAAAGGTAGGTAAGAAGCAGCTCAGGATGCCTGGCCAGCTGGCCTGCAGGTGACCACAAGGACATAAATGCAAGGCTTAGCAGCCCAAGGTTACCGTAAGCCATGGACAAACCGGGACCAACAAAACGTTCGGATGAACGTTCAGACTCACTCGTCAGAGCGTTCCACGTTGCGGGCAGCTAGCACCACATTGGCGTTCTTGGCAGCCAGCTGCTTGCAGAACTCAAACCCTAGGCCGCTGCTGCCGCCCGTCACAACAAACGTTTTGCCAGACTGATCGGGAACTTTGTCATAATTCCAGCTGACATCTCCAAGCTTGTCTCCAGCCACCGCCTCTACCACCTTCTGCACGTTGTCCATCACCGACATGGTACGTCCGCTTGAAAGAAAGTGAGGCAACAGACGCTTAGAGGTGCGAATAGTTGTAAACATGGGCGAGGACTGGCTACAGTAAGTACCGCAGGCCTGGTAAGGGCCTCCAAAATATGCCTAGCTTCCCTTCCGCTGAAGCGCGCAAGGTTGCGCTCGCGCCCCTTGCAGGCGCCCCTTCCAAGGCTCCGTCCACAGAGTTGGGTTTGCCGTGGGGTTTGGTGCGATTGCTGTGTTGGTTGGGACTGCTTCTTTACAACCAAGCTTATGGCGAGGTCGGTGTCTCAGGGTTCAACGCTTAAGCCAACCTTTTCATTCACAGAAGGAACGACTGTTGCATCAGGCCAGCTACTTCACTTAGCCTCCATGGTGGCGGTTAGAACCGATGACACGCCCAGGGGGAGATCTGTCATACTCCAATGCCACCAATTTACACAACAGCATGTCCTGGGCTACTACCAACCTAGTGTGCTGCCAGGTTGTGGTCGCTCGCCGCTGCTGTCCCTAGCTAGCTAACCTGCCACCTACTAATAAAACCCTCGGAACCGTATCAGTCCAGCTTGTGACACCTGACTGCTGCCTCCCCGGCCTCTGGTCCCACTGGGGCGCCAGTGGGGCAGGCAGCCAGGCAGGACTGCCTGGAGACAGGGTCTTCAGACAGTGGAGGAGGCACCTGCCCAAAAATCATCTGCATTGCAGGGAAGCTCAACAGAGGTCATGCTGGGAATGAGAGATGGAACCACAGCACTCCCAGCACAGCTGCACAGCCTGACACTGTATGAGGCAGCGAGAGAGAGCTAAAGGAAATAACAGCTCCTATATCTCGCAGACAACCATGATGCGTGGCGATGGAAGAAACAATCCCACTTGTACAGCCAACCAGAAGCAAGACTTCCTACGTCTCTGTCTGCCGCTCACCTCGCAGCTGTAGTCCTCAAAGTTGGGGTTCATAGTCACCGGCATCCCCAGCTGCTCTGTGAAGAAGCTCTGTGTGGGCGCCTTGCAGAGGTTCACACACATGGCAGTGCAGCCACTCTCAGCCAGGTATCTGCATAGCAGGGCAGCGTGAGAGGCGTCAGAGCAGCACTTAAAGACCATGGCGGGTCAATAGGGCACAGTGCACCTGACCCTGTTGCCCTTCACAGCATGCATGGCAGGGGCTTAGTAGCCACGTAGCCCGCCAATTAGGACGCTGCGGAAGCTGGCAGGCGGCGTGCACTCCAAACCAGTGTGATTCCGCAAGCCAGCATACCTTATCAATTAGGCCTCCGTCCCCTTGGCCAAATGCCCTGTATAAACAGCAAATTTCCCGCCCCAGACCGGCAGTCATTGCCCCATTGGCTTTTATCACAACTACCTCCCCAACATCCAGATGTCACCAGCTGTAGGTCATCTACCAAATAGGTCGGCAACCATGGCAGCCTGAAGCATGGGGTATCCCCACTTATGGCACATGGCTTGCGAGACCATAGCTGTTACCCCACCACCCACCGACCTGCAACGCTTGATGAACACCCTGCTCTGCTGCTTCACCCCATCAACCTCGACTTCAGTGGTCTCCATGGGCCCCACCAGCCAGGTGAAGAAGGCCGGGGTGATGCGGGCATTCAGCTCCGCTCCCCACTTGGTGTAGGGGAAGGCCCTCCTGAACCATGCTGGCACTGATGGGAAGCCGGAGATGACTGCAGCACGCTGCTGTGCTGCTGTCCTGCCCTGCACGGGGTGAAAGTTCAGGGGAGAAAAGACATTACTTGCAATCGTCTTTTTGTGGCAACGCCTCACCCAGCATTAATCCTGCATGGATGAGAAGCGGAGACGAGTCGATCGCGGCGCTGCTGCTGTGTGGTTTTACCATGCTTCCGGGTGGGCAGCTTCACTTGGTGATGCACACCAGGCGCAGCAACACCTGCGCCTAGTGTGCATGGCCGAAGTGAACACCGCCTGTTGCAGACTGTGAGCGTCCTGGACATGCTCCTTGCCTGCACTATACAAGCCTCCGCTGCCGCACCTTCATCAGTGCTCTGGACACCTCGACCATGCCAGCAAATGTCTCTGGGCCATCATCCCAGGAGCGGCTACTCTGCCAGCCTGCTATCCTTCCATAGGCCTTGCGACACATGCCTATGAATGCAATATCTGTTGGACTGTCCTGGTAATTAACCTTTTCGCTTGCCGAGGTGCTGTGAGGGGCAGTGCTAGGCACTGGGGTGTCCTTGGCCCCCACACGTGGGGTTGCTGAACTGCAGGACCCAGGACTAGTAGGTGACGAGCTAGGCGCTGCGCGTGGACTAGAGGCCTTGCAAGGCAGTTTGAGGAGCCTCTGACGTCTCCTTGCAGAGCAGTAACCTTGACTGATCGCACTTGATACAGGCAGGGCGTGCCATGAGATCGACATGGTATCGCAAGCCCTGCGGTTGTCACCGCCCAGTGCAGCGGCACTGTCTTTCTTGTGGGGCCGGGAAGCGTCTCTTCCTGGCTTTGTGGCTGGTTTGGAACCTCTACCCGCCAGCGCCTATCACGTAAACAGCACTTCCTTGGGGACCTGTGCAGCCGCGTGGGCATGCGGGTGAAGCCAGCTGACCATGCCTGTGCCAGTCCACAGCATCTCACAGCAATTCCTAAGGTAGGCGGGGCCCACATGGGGCTAGCACTGCCCCACCATGTACTCCACCATGCAGACAGGTGTGCTCCCGTGCTGCCATGCCGGTGTCGACGTGTTTGGTCGGGAGCAAGCGACATGCCTACACGCTGTGCCCCCGTGGAGCTGCTGGGCTGCAGTCTTTAGCATGGGTGGCAGGTAGCGCGAACAGGGAGTGAAAGCTCAGCTGGACTGACAGGGCTGGATGCAGAATGTGCCGGAGTCATTGCTGGTGGCGGCCATCAACGACCAACAAGGCGCAAGCCGCATTGACCATGGCTGGCACCCTGTGCCCACCACGTGGCCTTGTACGTTTGCACCGCCAGTCAGGACCCCGTATTGCCATGCACAAGTGTGGCCTCACAGCTCATTGTAAGCATGGGTGGCAGGTAGTGCGAACAGGGTGTAAGAGTTGAGCTGGACGTCCAGGACGGGATTGATCATTGTAGTCAATTTAAGCTCTCACAGACGTCAGAACGCAGAAGTGGCTGCTATTGGGGAGGCAAGCTGAACTACTCAACAGAAACTTGGCCAGGCACTGGGATAAAAGTGACAGCAGGGCCACATATACATTCGCCCGTGCCACATTTCCCGGCGGAAGTGGGGCACCTTTAGAGGCAATACGTCCAACACAGACAGTATCAATGCCTTTGTTTTCACATGCATCCCATATGGCAAGTCATAACAATGGCAAGCAATGTGTCGAGCCAAGGAAACATAGTACATGACCAAACATATTGAAGGGTACAGCTCAGCTCAGCTACAGGCGGCTTCCATCTACCTTCAGCTGCAGCCTTTGCGAAAACGACCGAGCACCACTCCTGGCTTCCCTGCCGCACTTTAGGTACAGGCAGGTCATTGAGGACGGACCCTACTTAGTGCGTTTGGTAGAGGTGAATGGTCGCTACAGGAAGGTCACAGAGTGCCCCATTTTTCATATGGTAGCGGTGAGCCTGGCAAGCTTGTGAGTCCCACCCAGCGGCAGATGGATTTGCCCCTTCGGTAACTTCAGTTTCTCTTAGAGAGGTATGGCAGAAAGAGCAAGCTTGCCCTGCCGAGCCCAGCAGCAGCAATCTTGTCTGCTGGGTCTGCCGGGCGAACATGGGCAAAGCTTGCTCTTCCTGCCATAACTCTCAAAGAGAAAGTGGAGATACCGCAGGCGGAGATCCACTTGCCGCTGAGTGAGACTAACAAGCTTGCCGGCTCACCGGTACCCCATGGGAGGGGCACTTAGTGACCTGCCTGCAGCGACCAATCACCTACACCAACCGCACAAAGGGTGCTCCGCCCAGCAGCTGACTCTCCAGCGTAGGGCCCAGCGACACTTCCACGGGCCCATTGGACACAGCCGCCAGTGGGCCATGTCCCACGCTCCACCCAGGGCCAGTACACAGCTGCTCCAGCTGCGAGTCCGAGGGCTCGCCAAGTCAGCAAGCGCCATTTTTACGTTGGCCATCTGCACAGAGTGTCAATCAGGGGCAACAGATTAGCACCCCACTGAGTTCACATACCCTAGTGCATTATCTCAAGGAGCCAACCCCCAAGTCCCGACATATGGTTGACAAACCTGATCGCTATTGGCCTTGGTCAGAGTTTCACTGTACAAGGTGGAGAGGCCCATGACAGAAGCGACCTCATATTCAAGCAGCTGGGGTTCAAACGGGTGCCGGTCTTGCCATAGGGTGAAGCTGACTCGGAGGCATCCCATTGAGCACTCCATGGAAGTTCACTGGGGTGCCTCAGCTGCACCCGATGGCAAGACCGGCACCCCCTTGAACCCCAGATGCTTGAATAAGACGTCGCTCCTGTCATGGGCCACTCCATCTTGTTCCTTGGTGGCAGCTTCCCTCCTAACTTGCTCTCAATAGCGGGACCACGCTGCTATTCCTGCACACTCCGCTGCTTGTTGAGCGAGCACGTCAATCCCTAGCTGGCCTGCCACCTCGGGCGGGTCAATGTCAGCCATTCGTTTCCTGCCACTCGAAGGTGTCCCAAGGCCTCCACCTGCACATCGTCAAGCGCGTCCTGTCGTTTCTGAAGTGACCCTCAAGCGTGTACTACATAGCACAAACTGTGCAGCAGGCGCAAGCTTGAACATCCCTTCTTGATACTGCTACCCTCATCACCTGTGCTCAAGCCATGCTTGCAAAAGACAGTTGCACTTCTTGTTAAAGTCTCATGCAGCATTGCTGCCACGCTGGTCTTATTAGCATGGGTGGCAGGTAGTGCGAACATGGAGTGAGAGATGAGCTGGACTGACAGGGCTGTATGCTGATGCTGGTCAAATTGCTGTGACGCTGACCGCAAGCTGCAGAATGTCCTGCAAGATTCACCTGCTCCATGGTCCCCCTCCGTGATCACACCTCCCAAGCCGTAGCCTGCCCGTAAACCGCAGGCTCAAGGTGCAGCACTGCAGGTTGATATGACTCCAAGGTCACGCGCTTGCTGATGCATCACCGTACATGCCGGTGGTGGTAGTATCTTCACCAGGAAAGGGGAAGGCCAAAGTCAGCCTGTGCCTCCCCTGTAGATGCCTTACTTCCAATGCAAAGAAGAGGGCAGTTGCCGCACGCAGTGTTACATCCACAACCAGCCAACAGCTCAAGTGACATAGAATCGAGGCCGCTGAATAGCAAAGCCCACCTCAGCGTGGCTAATGACATGCAACTCCTGCAGGCAATGCCACATATAGTAAGCTTCGAAGCTGCCATCTCAACCTATCGAGAGTGAAAAATAGTTAAAGCAAGCCATCACCTTCCTCAAACAGTCACCTGCTGCAGCTCCCTCAGTTGCAGCCTACCAAGGCACTGTGTGAGCCCGTTTTGCATGAAGGAGGCAACACGGCACCCATGGTTCCTGCTTGCAACAGAGGAGGCAGGCCTTGTACCTCAGCAAGGAGCAAGTGTCTCCCACCCTCTTCTGCTGCCGCTGCTGCATGAGCCCTACGCATAAACGTTGACTGATAGCAGCCAAAAGGGCCCAGCCCATTTGCTGTGGCTGATGAAGCTGCTGTTGATGGGCAAGCTTCTCCTGAGGCTGCTGTTGTTGGGCAAGCTGCTCTTAATGCTGCTGTCGCTGGGCAAGCTTCTCCTGAAGCTGTTGATGGGCACGCTGCTACTGCTCGTGCTGGGAAAGCTGCTGCTGTTGGGCCTCAGCCCGGGCTTGCCGTATATAGCTGCCCCACGGCATTCCCAAGGATTCCAGCCAACAGTCTTGACTTCCTCAGCTGCCACAATCGCAACTCCTGGAGTCCATACTGCGACTGCGCTTCTCCTTTGGCCTGCAGCAAGACTTGCGGCTGTGGTGCCAGTATCACACTGAGGCACTGCAGCCAGAGGTGTACGCTACTGCTGTCCCACTAGCACTTGCGGCGGCAGCTGGAGCAGGACAGCCTGCGGATGGGCAGGTCTTGCAGCTGCGACTCCTAAGCAAATTCTGCAGTCTTAGGGTTCCTCCACTGCCGCAGCCCCAGCCATAGGGGACGAGTCGTCCACCCACTCCTCCATACCCAACAGTCGGATCACAGCTGCATCCGCTAGCGTAGGCTCCCCATGACTTCAGTACCACCACATCCCAAACAGCATGCCCCAGCTGCTGGCGCACCTTCCACTAACAAGATCAGCCCGCGTGCTGGGAAAAGTGCCTTGATGCACATGATGCCTTGATATGCCGCTTTCACAAGCCTTGGACTGGTCCCTGACAGTCCTGGTCCCCGGAAGGTGGACCGGAGCCAATGCCTAGGCCGAGCATCCAAGGCTGGAGACTGGCTGTTGAGAATGACACTGAGCAACGACACTACACAGTCTCCGTGATCGTGATCAGACCGTTCCGTTGTCAGACCGTGCCTTACACACTGAGTAACTAGCCAACATGAAGTGCTCCAATGGCCGAGGACATGGGCGCTGTGAGAGCAAAACCCGGCACCTTCCTCACAGGGGACAAAACCCCAAACTCAGGACGTGTTCACATGTGAGAATTCTCTCTAATTATCCGGTCGCCAGCCTAAGACGCTAACGCAAATCCTGTGGCACTCCTCAGGTGGGAACGTCTGCAAAAAGTGCCTTTGGGGCAGTGCGCACATGGGAACGTGTGCAAAAAGCGCCTTGGGACAGTCCGCAGATGGGAACTTCTGCAAAAAGCGCCTTGGGACAGTCCGCAGATGGGAACGTCTGCAAAAGTGCTCATGGGAGAGTTGGCAGACGGGGCGCAGGCGCGGCTCTTAGTCGAGTGCATGTCATGCAAAGGCGGTGGGTAGCAAGCGAGGGGACAAGACTGGGGCATTCTGTCATCTCAAAACTCTGGCTGAAGGGCATGAGGGGGTTTGATCAGGTAGATGAGTTCAGCAGACCAGCACTCAGGATGATGGGCAGGCCTGGGCCAGATGCGGTGCAAGGTTGGGGTGCAGGGCGCCCAGACTGTGAGCCCTGAAGTGAGAGGCACAGACCTGGGCGCGGACCTGTGGGGCCCAGTGACGCGCGAGGCGCTGGCCGTGCCTGTGCGAGTCCACAGCGGCTCACAGGTTCCCACCAGCCCAAAGGAGGGGCCATTGGGCGGTGGCACGCCGGGTGCCCCACCATGCCAGAGGCAGCCAGGCGTGCCCCCACTGCTGTCAGCCTGCTTGGTCGGGAGCCAACACGGAGCAACCTGCTTCCGCAGTGTGCCCCACCGGAGCTGCTGGGCAGCAGTCACTGCTGGTGGAGCCGATCAAGTACCGTCAACACCGGCCTCTATGCATCACTGCAGGCACCCTGCGCTCCTGGCTGTTCTGAAGTTTGTGCTGCCTGCATTGTGGAGTGCCCTTCGGCATGCTGCCTCACATGCAGGCCTGCTGGCTGGCCGGGCAGGAGGCGTGGCCCCGTGGCTCATATCAGCGCGCCTCAGCCGGCCTGGCGGCGGCAAGAGCACACCAGCACCATCCACTCTTGTTCCACATCAGTCTGAGCAGATGCGGGTGCGTCTGCTGGCTTGCAGCAGCAGGAGCACGAGCGACAGCAGCAACAGCGGCGGCGCCAGCGCAGCGTGGCGGCACCGGCAGCCCCATCCACCAGAGCGAACACGTCAGCATGCTTTGCAGGGCTGCCCCAAGGGCCCGCCTCGGCTTGGCTGCTACCACTGGTGCATGACGAGCGCATGCACGTCAACGCAGTGCCAGGGGTCTCCTCTGTACCTGCCTACCCAGGCTGGTTACTAGACCTGGCTGCGTCCTTCTGCCAAGGCCCGGCTGCCGTCCCGCACACACGGCATGGCCCTGATGCTTAAGGTCCTGCTGCAGACAGGTCCACGGTGGTTTGAGCGCCAGCACCCAAGTGGGCCGCCCCAGCCCTGTCCTTGCCTCGCTGCCCAGCCTGCGTGTATGTGCCTATGCATGTGGTGCACCACCCAGGATAGCTGCAAGGTTGTGGCTCATGGGCCTGGGGCAGGTAGGCAGCGGGGCGTGCTTGGGCAATGGTGCCCAGCGTGAAGCAAGTGCTCATGGGAGAGTTGGCAGACGGGGCGTGCAGGCGCGGCCTTAGTCGAGTGCATGTCAGGCAAAGGGCGGTGGGTAGCAAGCGAGGGAGGCGATGGGGCTGGGGCTTTCTGTCAGTTCAGTTCCCAAACCTCTGGCTGAAGGGCCTGAGGAGGTTGCTGAGGTAGGTGAGGTGTAGTTCAGTGGACCACCAGCACACATCCCTTGGACAGTACTGCCCAACCATGTGGCCCTGAACATGTTGCACTGCCAGACGGACCTTCATTTTGCTGTAACAGAAGCTGTAACAGAAGTGTGAATTCTACCAGTCGTGTCAAGCTTGCAGGACGTCATAAAAAAACTCTTTCAAATTTGCGAGGCGTCAGATACTAGTCACTTCAAGCTTTCAGCTCGTCAGAACGAAGTCCAAAGGGGTTGCTATTGAGTAGGCAAGCGAAATTTTTAAAAAGATGCCTAGTGCATCTGCACTGCGGGCAGACCATGCATTCGTGAAGTCACTTGCCCAAGCATTTAGAGTGGCTGCAGGTAACCGCAGGGCCAGACACATGCCTCCCAACAGGATTGGGGCACCTCCCAGGGCCCAGTTATACAATTAATCAGACAAAGTCAACTTAGTGGACAATCGAGCCAAGGACAAATACAACCTGAAACATCACCCTCGTAGGTTCAGCTACTTGTGGCTCCTATCTGCTCTTCTGCTGCAGCCTTGGAGAAGGTAACAGAGCACCACTGCTGCTTTCCCTGCAGTGAGCCAAACCTGCCGAGCCGGCAGACAAATGCTGCTGGGCTGGGCGGCGCAAGCTTGCTCAGTCTGCCATACCTCTCACAAAGAAACTGGAGGTACCGCAGGCGGAAGTCCACCTGCCGCTGAGTGAGGCTGACCAGTTGGCCAGGCTCCCCGTCCCCCCATGAAAAAAAGGGGCACTCAGAAACCTGCTTCAGGCGGCTATCCACCTCAATCAACCGCACGATGGGTGCTCCATCTTGCAGCTGACTGTCGAGCATCGGGGCCAATGACAATTCTACGACCCGCTGTGCACAGCTACCAGTAGGCAATGTCCCCCGCTCAACCCCAAGACCGGTGCACAGCTGCGCCTGCTGCAACTCCGAGGGGTTCACCAGGTCAACAAGCGCTGCCTTGACGTAGTGCATCTGCACGAAATGTCACCAGATTAGCACCAGATAAGCACCCAACTGAGTGCCATCCCATCAGGCATCCATCTCAGGAAGAACAACCCTCATGCTTCACGGGTGAATGGTCAACGGACCTGATCGCTGTTGGCCTTATTGGAGTTGATATAGATAGTCAGAGCTTCACCCGATGGCAAATTTGGCACACAAGTGAACCCCAGCTGCTGAAAAATGAGGTCATTCCTGCTGCCATGGCGCACTCCAGCGGGTACAGTGAACTGCAATCAGGACGACTGAGAGCATGCCACCACAAGCTCACCATGACCCTGCCATTATGTCGCCACAAAGAAAGCTTTACTTCATATTCTACTGAGTGGGCTGAGGTTTAATACGTACTGTCAGTGATCAAGCACCCTTCCTGGTCGCACCTTTCTGTCAGGCTTGACCAAATCAGGCACCAGGACAGGCAACTGTGCTATAACTGTAAGGACATCGATGGCAGCTGCCTGCAAGAGCAGTAATCCATATCCTTCTCAGTATGATTTGTACTGATGAGACTTGCTGCAGACCTGCCAAGGAGGGAGCAAAGCGAAGCAAATTGCGCAGTAAAGTACCTTGTTGGTATTGAATTGGTACAAGAAGCTGTGCTCCTTGGGCTTGCGAACTGATTTTCTAGCAGTGAAGAGACCTTGTTGGCGCTGCTGCCCCTGCGTCTTCTGCTGCTTGGTGGGCGAGCATGTCGCCGCTGACTGGCCGGTCACCTCGTACATGTCAGCTTCCGCCCTCCGCTTCATTCCAGACGAAGGTGCCCTGACGCCTCTACCTAGTGCCACCTGCACAACAGCAGATTCGTCCTGTCATGTCCAAAGTGATCCTCAGGCGGGAAGCTTACAGCACAGCTGTGCAGCAGGGGATACGTGAACTCTGCCTTCACGACACTTGCCCTGGTGCACCCGCGCGTATGCTCCAGTCCCTCCTTGCTATGATATTAGCACTGCCGTCACGCTGGCTTTTTGGTAAGGCTGACTACAAGCCGCATCATATCGAGCAAGATTACCTGCTCCATGCTCCAATCGTGCTGCATGCCATTTAGGCCATAGCCTAGCGACTGCTTGGAGCCAGGGACGCCTGTAGTCTCAGAGTGCAGCACGGCGGGCTGACAACACTCCGAGGCCACATTAGTCGGTGATGCATCACCATCGTTGCGGAAGGTGGCAGCACCTGCCCCAGCAAATGCAACGACCAAAATCAGCATGTTCATGCGCTGTAGATGCCTAACTTCAGCGCCAAGAAGGGTGCGAATGGCACATGCTGCGAACACAAACACATACAAGTCGAAGGCATACTGACTCGGAGTTGAGGTTGCCAAACAGCCAAAGCCCATCTCAGGGTTGCTAATAACATGTGGCACCTGCAGAGTAAGTGTCACACAGTGAGCATGCTGTCAGCTGTCAGAAGCACGAGAGGGAAGTAAACCCAGATCAAGCCATCACTCCCCCTGACCACTCACCTGCTGCAGCTCCCTCAGTTGCAGCCTACCAAGGCACTGTGTGAGCCCGCTTTGGGGTGAAGCAGGAAACACGGGCCCCACTGTTTCTGCTTGCCACACAGGAGGCAGGGCCTGTGCTTGAAGGCCAAGGAATTGGCACCGCTCTGCTGCCGCTGCTGCATGGATCCTATTCATAAACATTGAATGCGGGCAGCCAAAAGGGTCCCAGCTCACTTGATGCTGCTGCTGGGCAAACTACTGCTGCAGCTGCTGTTGCTGGGCATGTTGGAACTCGTGCTGGGAAAGCTGCTGCTGTTGATGGGCACGCTGCAACTGCTCGTGGGAAAGCTGCTGCTGTTGGGCTTCAGCCTGCCTCATACACCTGCCCCCATGGAAATCCCAAGGATTCCATCCAACGGTCTGGACTTGCTGTGCACCGCTACAATTGTGAGCCATTGTCCTTGGGAACATGGATGGACTTAGATCAAATGGCAGCCCTGAGGTAGGAGTCATCGACCATGCCAGCTGTGACGGACTTTGCAGCACTGCCTGGCGGTACTGCTGTTGCAGGTCAGCCTGTCGGCACGCCTGCTGGGGTGCAACAGTGCTTGTTGACTCAGCACCTGAAAGGCCAGCACATGGCTGCAGCCCAGCTACACACTGCACCTGCGCTTCTCCAGTGCCCTGCATTAGGAACTGCGGCTGTGGTGCCAGTGTCGCTCGAGGTACTGCTGCGTGCCGCTGCTGTTCTGGCGACGGCTGCAGCAGGACAGCCACTTGCCCATAAGGTGGTGCCAGTGCGTTTTGAAACTCCTGTGTGAAGTCTGCAGTCTGAGGGTCCACCACCAGAGCAGCACCAGCCATAGGCCTGCGCCAGCCGCCCGCTCCTCCAAACCCACAGTCTTCACATCACCCTGTATGTTCCCAGGTGGCTGCGGTGTCATCACATCCCAAGCAGCATGCCCCAGCTGCTGCTGATCCTGCTCCTGCTGCAGATGTGCATCCTCCATGGGAAAATCTGGCTGCACCTGCTTAGAACTCAAGCCAGCAGGTCCCACTGCTGCATGCCCCTGCTGCTGCTGCTCCAGTGCTTCGGGCATGAGACCCAGATGCTGCAGCAGAGGGGGTGCCCCCAGCTCCAGCGCCCTCTCTTCAACCATCCCACCAGCAACTGCCACACAGGCCTCGACGATGGTCGGCAGGAGGTTGAGCGAGGCAGTGCTGTTCTTGGCATCATGCAGCACCTTCGTCAGGGCTCGCTCGGCCAGGTCGCACTCCATAATGCAATTGGCACGCTGGGCGGCACCAGGGGCCCCTATGCGGCACCTGTGCCAAAGCCGCAGCAGAAAGGCAGAGTGCCGCTCCTGCAGCCATCCAGCAACCGTGCGTGTGTTGGTCCCTGACACTCGATACAATGCCCCTTTGCCGCATTCCCTATACCAGCCTCGCAACCAGCTATAGACTCGCACTCACCATCAACTTGATTATTGCTAGCTGCACGACCAGCTCCTTCCATGCTGCCTCGTCCTTGGCCTCTCCTAATACCAACGCAGCTCTCACTGCTAAAAACATGTACTCTGCCAGCTGCTCAGCACCCCTGCTGAGGGCAGCAGCAACGCCAGCGGTAATGGCCAGCGCTGGAAGGCTGCCAGCCGCCGCAGCTGCTGCCCTTCTGGGCAGGAACTTCATCGCGAATGCCTGCGCTTTGCCTGCCAAGCTTGCGGTCAAGGCATCGTACTCGGTGAAGTAGCAGCGCTCTTGGCTGACGGGGCCAAAGGCTGCGGTTAGTAGTACGTATGCTACCTCATCCAGGTCTTGATATGCGTAAGGGTTGGCGGCAGCGGAACCCCTGGACTTGTTTGATATTAAGAGAAAGACCGACCCTGCAAGGAGGGCATGGATAGCAAGTCATCAATAAATACTTGCCCAGACATGGGCAGACAACACTTGGCAGCATGGTCAGGTGGCGGTCCGCTGTTAGACTACTAGACTGGACATGGTAACGATACAATAGACTGGAACTGACAGGCTGACTTGATTAGGAAGGGAACCCACACATGCCAGCAAATAATGCCAAGCCAAAACGCTGTGATCTGACCTGCGGCCTCAGATGCCTGTCGGATTTCCCGGTCCGCGTCTAGGCTTGTGGCGGCCGCCGCCTCCAGCCAGTACACGTACATCTGCCAGGTATAGCAAAGCGGGCTTGTGGTAGCACACAACCCCTACAGCAATCAACACGAACGCATCTCAGGTTTTGCCTCTTAAGTTTTCTTGGCTCCAGTATAGATGCAATGATAAGAACTGCACAAGTGCCACCTGCCCCGGAGAAAGCAGTAGCAAGTTTAACAACAGGTCATCTAGTCTGGTTGTTTCTGTCGGTGCGTTAGCTGCAGTAGCTCACCGGCATGGCGTACGACCTATAGGGCTCCGCGTCCTGGCCCAGCGGCGGCACTTTGAGGGTGCAACGATCTTTCAACTCCCTGCAAGTGACAGTGCAATGGGCGTCCGCACTTTGCTTGGGTACTTTGCTTGGGTACTTTGCAGTTGACAAGAGCTGCTCTGGCTTTGTGGGACCCTTTTGAAAGACCTGTTGTATACACAGTCAAGGGAGGACCTCGTTTCCTGCACATACAGTCAGCTTACAGTGCCAGATGTTGCCAAAAGCCACTAGTGAGGATGCCGCCCACCTGTCCCCAAGAGGCTTAGGAAGTGTTGCGCCAAAGTCCTGCACCTCCAGGCCGGGATCAACCCAGCCAGCCATCTCAATGTCAAGGTCAGCGCAGTAGCCCTTGAGGAACACCTTGTTCCATGCGCACAGCACCTTCCGAGCCTCGCTGGGCACTTCCCGCAGGAACTGCACAATGAACGCTTGTGCAGCACATGTGTAGCTTAACTCAGCAGAGGTGGGAAGCAAAGCCAAGTAAGATGGGCCACAGCAAGTTGATACCCAGAGACGTCAGGCTGAGAAAAGCCTTGCGCAGGGCCAGTGGAAGCGACTTTTTTACGACCCAGCATGCTATGTTTAGCATCCAGGTTAACACCCATACCCTCCATACCTCCTCTTCTGCCAGTAAGGCAAGGAGCTGGTGGACTCGTAACTTCTTGATCACGCTGCCTGCCTGCATGATACAAACCTGAACAAAATTCGTAAGGAAATCGGCAGCCCATGGGTTAGCATGCCAGCAGAATACTAAACTGCACTTTGCACTGAGTGCGAGCAGGTTGTATGTGATAGCTCTTGGTGGTCGGGGGCCTGAGTTGCAAATCCCGTACCTGCTTGTCATCCACGGCCAGCACTTCAAACCCGCCATGGAGCCTTCGCGCCAGGCACCCCATGTCGCAGCGCTGGTTTGCATCCTTCCTCAAGGCCACAAACGCCACCAAGCATATCGACCAGTAAACCTGCACACATCCAACGGTGACAGTGAATCCAGGCGAGCGAGCCTGGGTAAGCCCAGCCAGCCACTGGCACATTCTTCCAATGTGCCTTGACAATAACATTGCACAGGAATTGCAAACATGTTGCAACACCTGTGGGCACCACCATGTTAGTTAACAAGGCCACCATGCAATAATGGAGTTAAAATGACCTTGGGAAACTACTCATTAGTAACAACTCACCACTACGTGGTACTTGTTGCTTGGCTCGAACCCCAGCTCCTGCGCCTGCGGGGAAACGAGCTGGGCTGCAAGCTCCACAGTGTCAGGCAGCACACAGACAGCCTGCTCCAGCAGCTGCCGCAGGTCTGCACCGGTCATGTACCCTGCAGACAGGTACAGCGACGTCTGAAGCTGACCTACCTGATGGTGGAAACCGCAAGTGACACAGACAAGCATGGAGCCCTTGCTGCACATGCTGATACATGCAGACATTGTACGGCTTGTGAAGGCGCAGTTCACATGGAATATCCGGGAAGCGACATGGCCCACTTACAGCAGGTCTCGGCGCCGATGCCGCCCAACACCGCAACAATAAGGTGGCTTAGCGCAATGCAGTCTGACTTCTCGGTAACAGTGTTGGTGCACATCTCCTCCGGGCTCTTGGCCTGAACGCAGCCGCATCCCTGACTGCAAAGCAGGATGGGGTACATGAGGAGATCATGGCAAAGCTGAGCACGTGCGACATGATATGTGCATGCAGTATCCTTTCCGAACGCAAGCGCACATAGGGCGGCATTGAGGCCTATTGGACGCGCAGTAGACCCGGCACCAATTTGAACTACAAGGTCCTGGCATGCTGAAATCGCCAGAGTATGGGATAGTAACCAGACTCACTCCTCTTCTCCAACAAGCCCTACTCTGATGGTGAGGCCAGAGTCCCCGATGTAGACGTGAAGGCACCCATTGCGCTTCTCGACCAGGATGTTGTCCATCTGCAACAAGGACATGTCGACCCTGGCACATGCAGTATGATGGCTTCATAAGGAATGTGCCCAGACACCAGGGCGCGCGTGAGCACACCAGAAGTGGCATTGAACAACTATCAAGAGGGATGAACAGTGGTTCCCTTTGCTTCACCCTCATCTTGCCTTGATGTCCCTGTGCGAGAGTCCCTGCTTGCCCAGCTCCATAAGCTTCCCGCCTATCTCCATAAGCACTTGTAGCACTTCCTTTGGCCCCATCAGGTAACGGTGCTCCCGCCCCTTAGCTAGGTCCTTCCTGCAGCCAGTACTGGCACAGGCATCTGTGACCGAGGCAAGGAAAATCGTTACAGGTCCTTACCTACATAAGGCAAACATGACCACTGAATCTGGCCTTTGTCGGGAAAGGGTGCCCCACCCCTTTCATTCAGCACACATTCACCAACCTCCTACGCCTGCTCTCCACACAATATCTTAGTACCAGACCTCATGACATCCCACAGAGAGCCCAGGTTGCATCTTTTGAAGATGAGGGCCGGTGGCACTGCGCCTTCGGCCAGGAAGAAGCCTTCAAGGGGTGGGAAGATGGGCGTGGCAAGAGCGCGCAGAAGTGTCTCTCCCTCCTTGAGAAGCGCGTGCAGGGCGTCCTCTCGTCGGCCTCTGAAGAACTTGATGGCCACTGGCTTGCTGCCCAAAGTACCTGCAAACCGGTTGAAGGCAAGAAGCAAAGTAGGCCCACGGGCTAGATCAGGGCTCTTCCAAGCATCTCCCTAGTAGTGCCATCAAGATGCTGCAATGGTGCCACGGCAACAGAGGAAGTCTTACCAAGGCAGACGAAGCCGTAGCTGCCTCCTCCAAGGTAGACAGCCTCAACAACTCCACTGGGAAAGGTCATAGGCTGTCGGCGCCTACTGGCCTCTGAGTGGCACCTGCCCAGCCCATCCTTGAGTTCCTCAGCCTTCAACTCCTGCAGCCAAGGCATGCGCAAGGCTGCTGGAAACTGAGCAAAGCTACAGTGACCCTTATGCACACGTTGCTTATAATTGCTGCTTGCACGTGCCTTGTAATTGTACTTGTCCCCTAGCAGCTCCCTGACAGCCTGCAGTTGTCCCTCCATCCCGCGGATGGGCCGGTGCCAAGGTCGGCACTCCAAGGCTGGCAAATGGCACTACGACAGCGTCAGCTGCTCTGTCAACAAGACGTGTTAAGTCTAAACATATCTAGACGATGTCCTGGATCAGCCGAGGATCTACTGGGAGAAACAGGCCAGAACGTGAGTAGTAACCATTCCTGGCTAATCTCAGCAGGGTTCCTTAGCAGCCGACGCCACACGGGACCGCGGTTTGATGTACTTTGTGCACTGTTTAGTGACTTGCTCAGCAGGCGGGGCAGGCAACCCGCGGGCGCCACCCATTCTCAGGCCACTTGCATATCCTGTCCTCCCGACTATGTTTATGGCTTTCAGGTCAGGTACGCTGCTCTCAAGTTCCTCAAAATTGAGTTTGTGCAAGCCGCCCTAGTTTACTGCCAGTATGTCTGCCAGTATTTCCAATATGCCGGGGAGCAGACTGCTTTCTGAACCATGGCCGAGGCCAACATGATTGCTAACATATTGCTCCTTCCTTCTGCACCTTAGCCTTTGCCGGGCGGCAGGCTGGGGTCTCCTGTACTCACTTTGGCGTGTCATTATACAGACGATGGCAGCACATCAAACCACGCCTGCGCCTGCTGCACCTGCCGCCTGCTGCTGGCCCTTGCGCTTCAAATAGGCCTGGACAAAGGCATCTAGCTCCCCATCCATGACTGCAGAGACATCGGACGTCTCCTCGCCTGTACGCACGTCCTTGACTAGCTTGTACGGGTGGAAGACATAGTTGCGGATCTGCTGGCCCCACTCTGCAGAGCAAAGCAAGCTGGGTGTATGGAACTGGCAACCTGCTTGTAAACTTGCAGGCAGCCCCAACCTTCCCCAAGGGCGGGGAACATCACCCCGGTGCGTACTCCCAGGCAATTGACAAATCTGCCAGGTTACATGGAGACTCGATGTTCAGCTGTTGCCTACCCACCTAAGACTTAGTTGTGGCCTCAAGCTTGCCTGCTTTGATCATGTCGCCTCGTATCTGAGCAACCTCCTGCAGCTGTTGCTCCTGGGCAATCACCAGCAGCCGTGCCTTGAGCAACTCCAGCGCCATGGCCTTGTTCTGGGCCTGTAAATGTTGGTACAGCCAGAATGCAATTGAAAAAAAGACAGCATGGTACACAAAAGTTGCTGCGACTGAAGCAACATATATACTGCACAGATCCCTAGCCACCTGCCAGATGCGACACAACTTCTCAAAATCGGGGGAACCTGCAGATTTGGCAACATGCTTGGAATGCAGCCCAGGTGCGAGTAACTGCACATGGCACTGCAGAGTGTAAGGCGGACTCTGAGAGAGGGCTCATGCTTTGCCGGAGCGTGCGATGACTGGACCCATCTTCCCTAAGCACTAGCAAGCACCCCTTCAACAGAAAGCCCACGTGGCCCCTGCCATAGCCGGGCACCCCGTTGGGCTATTTCCCACCTCACATACTGCCAAAATGGTAGTCACTATAAGCAGTGCAAAAGCCAGCATGGCAGTACACTGCAACTTGTAGGGGGCCGACACCAACGTCGGACGGCAGTTGAAAGTTATTCCAATGGGCCAGGTCCTCGCTCTATGCATGGCAGGTCTGCTCAATGACAGTGTGGTAGTAGCCCGCAACATAGGCTGGCTCTGCTTGCTGAGGCTCACCTGCGACCGTGCCACTTGGCACCTGACTGCCACCCCGCTGGGTATGTGCCTGATGCGCACAGCTGTCTCCACCTTGTTCACATTCTGTCCGCCAGCGCCTCCTGACCGCATGGTCGTGATCTCAAGGTCACTTTCCGGCACCTCTATGCTGTTCACCAGCTCTCCTGCATGCCAGAAAGAACATGTGGGGTTGGGTAGGCTGCATCTACGGCCCACAGGGCTGAGCAGCTTACAACAATTGCCGGTCACTCGTGCTTATACTCCCACTTCCCTAAATATCAGCCGTTGCGCTGCTGTAGAAGCACGCTCAAACAACCTCCCAACTCACCCAAGATAGGCATCACCTCAACCGCTGCAAAGCTGGTCTGCCGGGCTGCCTTCGCGTTGAAGGGCGACTGGCGCACCAGGCGGTGGGTGCCCTTCTCTCCCGTAAGGTAGCCGAAGGCGTAGCGGCCCTCCACCTCTATCTCTACTGCCTTGATGCCCGCCTCCTCTCCTGCAAGGAAACCACACTAGCAAGGTGCTACTCAGTGGATAACCACCTTGAACAGCCAGTGGTGCCAGGTTCACCAGAAATTGAGTAGAGCTCATCCATGGTGACCCTCCTCTGCCTCTACATGGCTGCTCATCATGATCATGGTTTTTGATGACAAACCATTCCGGCATCCACGGTGGTCAACCAGACCTGCTCAAAGGCCGCCTTTCCCGCTGTCTATGCACTCTTGAAGGTTGTTGATGCATAGCAAGGCAGGGAGGGAGGGGGCCTACCTGGTACCCTATCGAGTATTCTGCAGCTATACCCCTGCCGCTCGGCCCAGCGCAGGTACATGCGCTCTAGCATCTCAGCCCAGTCCTGGGCATCTGTGCCGCCTGCTCCTGCCTGTATGCTCAGTACGGCCCCCTGCACACATGCATCGCTGGGTCTTTACTTTATAGCGAACAGTCCTGCTTCCAGCGCCATGACGCAGACAGCCAACAACTTTGGGTAACGACATTTGCTGGCCACACCACGGAGAACTTGTTAACAGCAGGTTGGCCCTCTACAAGCCAATAGCTCCCCTGTGAGGTGGCTCTTCCGTCCGCTGCAATGCTCGACTGCAGCACAGAAGCATGCACATCAGGCTACCGAACAATCAGTCGCCTGTCAGGGTTCAAGGTCAGCTCCACATCACGCTCAGCCGCCCAGATTCTCACCCGGTCATCAAAGGGACCCCCCAGCAGCCGCTGGATCTCCCACTTGTCCAGCTGCTGCGCCAGGGAGGTGCAGATGGCCAGAGCCTCTGCTGCTACCTCCCCCCCAGCGAACGTTCCTTCCTGGGGATCCTGCACCCCATGGAAAATGTCAGCACGGCGAAGGGCAACTCAGGACGCCTTGCAGTAGGCACGGTGGTTTTGGCATTGTCTGTGCATGTCAAAAACTACTGCAGCCTTCTCAAGATACTAGCCCACTGCCTCGGCATGGCCTTTCCGCTGAGATGTGCATAGTAAGATACACGCATGGTTCCAAGACCTCGCTCACCTCCAACTCTAACAACTCCACAGCAACTTGCAAGTTCTCCAGCTGCGCCTGGAAGGTCTGCAGCTGCGCAACCTCCTCCCTGATCCTGTTCAGCTTCGTCAAGACAGCCTACATAGGACAGCCTACATCAAAGTTAGAAGATGTACATGGTACAGGGCACTTCTCATTCCATATTCCCAAGCCGGACTCCTGCAAGCACTCAGCGGAGCAGCCAGCCACTACAGTGGGCCCACATACACAGCTGCAACAGTAGTTGCCAGGATGCACACACCAAGCATCTTACAAGACTCATATTGCGCCGCAAAAGTGTGGGATAGCAGAAGCCTTGAAGGGGGCCTGAACAAGCATCCTACCTGTGCTCTATCACGCTTCTCCCACAGGTCTGCAGCGCCAGCTGTGCGCTCCAGCTCCTCCAACTCCTGCTTGAGAGCTTCAAGATTTGACACCTGCATATTGCACAGTTGCACGTGTTTTTGTGTGAGCAGGCCACCTGTTGGCAATGTCTCTCCCTCCTGTGGGGCTGTTGTCAAGGAAGAGGGGCCCAACCTTCACCTTGGCGGCGTCTTCCAGGCGTCCAGCGAGCTCCTCTGCTTTCCGTTTGACTGCATTTGTTGACAGGTCCACCTCTTGCTGCCCCATGGTGGTGGCATAGCATCTTGCATGTTGAGCAAGTTGCTCCGCTGCTCTGCGGCATTCTGCGAACCTCAGGACACGTTGGTTGAAACTTCTCACGGGCGGTCTTGTGAAAGCTGTCAGCGACACAAACTGCATTCGCAGCAGGAATGCTAGCCTGTGCATCGTTACATGTCCAGGGGAAGCGCACAGGATCAGTAAGCTGTATATTTTGTTGTGTCCATAAAGGATAATTTCTCTTTATGGGTACAGAAGGGCTCAAGGGTGTAATCATTACTCACAAGGCGCGAGGAAGGCAGCGATCTCACTTGCGTCAAATGCGAACTCTTTCTGCGACGTGCACTTCAAGGAAACGGTGCGTATCTTGCACTGTATCTCTGCTTGTGATGTCATGTCAAGACCTGTGTTGGACTTGGAACACGAGACCCTCAACAAAGGTAAACTAGCGAAGCTTGCGAGGTACAGCTGGACATCAAAGATAACGTATGAGATTCCTGAAGCCTCTTCTGTCCCCCTGCAGCCACTAGTGCGGTCACCGTCCTAGAGCAGTCACTAGTAGAAGTTGCCAACCAGCCAACAGTAGGCCAGTATTATGTTAGGGTAAGTGAGCTTTTCTCTGTATCCGTGTGCCGGGCCAACTTTGCTCGCAGTCTCGTGAACAGCCTGCCACCTGGCGCACAAAGTATGTTGCCTGCTGCAGGAGCATGTCCGGCAGTCCCTTCCCGCTCTAGTGCAGACACGTAATGCACTTCGGGACATAAAAGCTACAGCTCAGGTAACAGTACTGGAACTGCCAACCCTCGAAAGTTGCCTTGTGCTTGATTGCCTTCCTTCCTGACTGCTTTGGCAGGCAACCCCTTCTCTCGAACATGTGTCACCTGCCCCTCCTTTGCAGAGTGGCTCCTATGCTGGCCGAGGCGGCTTGGAGTTTTCAGCCATGCTCGTCAGCAGCCTCTCGCCTCCTGCCCTGGACCGGCTGCAACAAATGCTCGCAGATGCCCAGGCCACGGCCAAAGCCATACAGGCTGTCCAGCGACAGGAGCAGGAGGTTGCTGCTGCCGAAGCAGCGGCTGCGGGCCGCGGTGGACGAATAGCAGGAGCCACCACTGCTTTGCGACGGGTCTGGAGCAGGCGCCCTGATAGTGACTGATGAAGAGCACACCTTCAGGCATGGCTAGTGAATGGTTTGCGTCGGTGGCAGGTGGCCTGTACAGCGAAGGTAGCTTGATGTGGCCAAGGAGATAGTGCACCGCGGGCATAGAATGAGAGAACCCTCAGCTCTGCAGCTCAGGGTGCACTTACTTGCACCAACGCAGCGCGGGAATCCTTGAATAAAACTATGAACAAGCACATGGGAGAGGTGCAGTGTGAAACGATGTCCGCGGTGCAGATCAAGCATACCTTGCATCTAGGCCTGTCAGTTTAGAGCGACCTCTCTGCTCACACTAATTGCCACCCTTACATTCTAAATGACAATAGTCGTGTTGCTAGGCAAGAGCGTGCCCGGATGACTTTGTCAAGCGGGGCTTATTCCCTGCCAACATATAGCAGTTAATGCTGGCTGGGTATTGGCCTAGTCCGCCTTGTTCATTGTAACGGTGGCAGGTGGTGCAAAGAATGAGTGTGAACTGTACTGAAAAGGCTGAATGCAGAAATGCTCCTAAATCTTGCCTGAGTTCTAATTTAAG
>BBXU01002030.1:0-58730 GCA_001598975.1 Parachlorella kessleri
CTGAGTTCTAATTTGAGATGGAAATGCAAGTGACAGGGGTGGGTCAGACAGCACTTCTAATTCCGGAGTCATTCGGCTTGCTGCTTTACAGCATTGTAACTAGACAACAAGTGCAGCTGCCCTAGCCAGGCCAAAGTCCGTACCACAGGTAGCACATGATGACCAGTGGACCATGCCTTTATGGGAAGAGGAGATTCCCCATCTCACCAACTGAGCCCGCACAACCAACTAGGCTCACACCTACGGAGTTCAGGCAGTACGCGAACCACACCAAGCTTCCTTGCGACCAAACCTAGCCACGACAGCACTAATCACAACCGCAGAAGTCAGATGTGGGAGGGAACCATTCAAACCCAAGCGTCTTCCCCAGCACCTGCAGGCCTGGCTTTGCCCAGCACAGTGCAGCAAATGCTGCAACCACCTCCTCCACCCAAGTCATGTCAGTCCCCTGGAAATGAAGCCTTCGCATGTTTGGCAGTGCCTGCAGGCTGTTCAGAACCGACACCACCTTGCTACTGTCCAGCTTGCCCTCAGCAGGCACCAGCGACACGGTGTGCAGCTTAACTGCCAAGCTGAGTTCCTCAGGTTCCGGCACCTGCAGTGAACAGGTCAGCTAACTAAGCTACACCTCTTAGCAAAGTGGCAGGTGAGTACACTGGCATAATTGCTCGACTCACAACCAGCTGATTAAAGAAGCAGCAGCAACAGGCCACAGAGTATGAACATCACCAACAGCCCCACAGGCTTACCAAGCCCCGACACCAGCGCCTTGCCAGACCTACACGCAGCTGGGAAGCAGGACCCACCTGGTGCCAGCTGCAGGCAAGCTGCTGCAGGGATGTCAGCCAGCCCTGTGTTGGGATGCATGCGTTGCCATCCACTATCAGCACCCGGAGTGGCGCTGGACTTGGCCAGAAAAGCTCTGGTAGCCGCCCCATCCAGCAGCAGCTGATGTCCAAGTACTCCAGGTGAGGCAGGTGCTCCAGGGCTAGCAGGGAGACCATGCCTTCCTCTGAGTAGCCTAGGTTGCAGTCGTTGGCTACCAGGCACCGCAGCGCCGTCAGCAGGCTCAACCCTGGTGGGAGCACATCAATGTTGCTCTCACGGAAGCTGAGGTAGGTCAAGCTGGTCCGGGCTCCGCCCCAGGAGATGGCGTCTCGGTAATTAGCAAGCCAGTGGCGCGACTGGAGCGACTGCAGTTGCCGCAGCTGTGACAGCTCAGAAGGCAGCTCCAAGAGCCCAGGGTGAACAGCCACCTCCAAGTGCTGCAGGCTGGTGGGCAGAGGCGGCAGGTCCCGAATGACATCCTCAACATTGTCTTCATATTCAACTTTCCAGCTGAGGCTGCGCAGCGGCTGCGAAGGGCTGAGGGCCTCGCGCTCGCAGTATGTCAGGGTCTCTGACGCTAGCAGGGTGACACCCACTGCCAGCCGGGTGAGGTGCGGCAAGGCGCTGAGGAAGCCAAGGCTGGGCAGACTGGTGGCCTCGAGGCTAAGGGACCGTAGCGTGCCTGCCCAAACACCTAGGCACAGGAGCACCAATGGTACCTCCAGGCTGCCCTGCCGGCTGCCCAGGTAAAGCACAGCCTGGACCACAGGCCCTGGCCGTCTGGCCAGCCAATTTAGCTCTCCAAGGCTAGGTTGCTGCTTCTCACGGCTGTCATAGTGTACGCGCTGCCATAGGCTGGGGCTGCTATCGATCATGGCTGTCATCCAGCGGCGGCAGACCAGCTCGCACCGGGCCCTGCACACGTTGGGAACATGTGTGTATATGCCAGACTCAGTGTGATAGTGCTATTGACAGTCACTTAATCAGATCACCGGTACCTGTCACTGTTTTGGTCCAGATGCTGGAAGATGTGCTGTAACGCAAGGGTGGGAAGGTCGGCACAGACATGGCGTCTCATGGTGCACTCGTAGTAAAGTTACTGCTAGAATTCTTCAGCTATGCAAGGCCCTTAAGGCTGAAGCACAGCCTTGCTTGATCCCTAGCAAAGGATGAAGCACACAATGACTGGACCGCGGCAAGCCTTGGACCTCCTCTGTTGTTCGTCCTGCTGTCGATTTGCTGGATAAGGGGTCTGTCCCCACACAAGTACTCAGTGTGGGTCTCCTGGGGTTGGGCTCTGCCCCCTCCGTCACTAAATGGTGGCTTGGGGAGGTATGGAATGGTGTGCAGGCTGCTTACTGTCTTGTTGCCAACCTTGCCTTAAACACAAAACACACACATATGCAGCTATACCCAGCATGGCAACTTGCCTGCTTGAAGCACTGTAATTAATAGTAATAATAAAAACAGTCCTGCTGTCGATTCAGCTAACAATGTCACTAAGGGTGCTTAAACTACTACTTGGAACAGACATAGAATGCAATCTGGCAGAAATAGAGGATCCGAAGAGTTCCTTTTCTGCACCTGAAGAGTTCCTGTTCTGCAAATATCACATGTAGCATATGTCACACATGCCAACCTGGACTTTTTGCTTGCTATCTAATGCAGCCTAGGAAGAACATAAGATGTGGTACGATACCAACACCTCAAAGCGTATTAAAAATGACAAGATCCATCATTAAAACCGTCATAAAGGCTCAGGGAGCCACTGGTTGCCCATTGTCTTCTCCAGCACCAGCAGGCATGGTTTTGCCCGGCACAGCCCTGCAAAAGCGTCGACCACGCCTTCTACCCAAGCCATGTCTTTCCCTGGGAGATGTAGCGTCTGCAGTTTTGGCCAACTAGTCAGACTATTCAGCACTTTCACCACCTTGCCATTGTCGAGTTTGCCAGCGGCCGGCACCAGCGACAACGTCCGCAGGTTGGCCACAAGGCCAAGATCTTCATTGTCTGGTACCTGCACAACCCAACTTGCGTTCTCAGCTTTTTGCAGTATGCTCCCCTGCGTATCATTACAGCACTGCTGCAAGACTCCAGCTGGGGGATAATGAGCACATAGTACGGCACGGAGGAAGAGAGCAGGCCGCAGGACAATCTGCGATGTGAAGGGCAGCGAATGGATGGACAATCCTTCCCAACCAAGGCCTCACTGATGTGATACTCTTCATCAGGACATCAGGTCTCCCAGCTATAGACACATACCTGTTGCCAGCCGCAGGCGAGCCGCTGCACATGTGCCAGCCAGCCCTGGTTCAAGGGGCACGCATTGCCTTGCACAAGCAGCACCCTGAGCGGCGGCGGGTCAGTCGCCCAGCTGAGCTGAGGCAGCTCCTCAAGCCGGCAGTAGCTAATATCGAGGAACTCCAGGCGAGGCAGGTACTGGACGGCTTGCAGGGATGCCAGCCCTTCGTCTGAGTAGCCAAAGTGGCACTCGCTGACTACCAGGCACCGCAGTGCTGTCAGCAGGCTCAACCCGGCTGGCAGCACCTCAAGACTGCTCTGGAAGGAGAGGTACGTCAGGCTGGTCTGGGGTCCAAACAAGGACAGTGCAGAGGCTTCATCCGTAAGCAAGGCGCACACTCGGAGCGACTGCAGCCGCTGCAACTGAGATAGTTCTGAAGGTAGAGTGATTGACCCGGGGCCCACTGATACTCTCAAGTGCTGCAGGGTGGTGGGCAGGGTAGGCAGGCGGTGCTCTGCGTCGTGAGCTTCCTCATCGTACGAGACCGACCAGCTGAGGATGCGCAGCTTCTGGTGGAAGCAGGGTGCTTGGCGCTCCACCCGATGCCTTGAGGATTCCACCTCTAGTACCGTGGCGTCGACTGCCAGCTGGGTGAGGTGTGGCAGAGCGGCAAGGAAGCTGAGGCTGGGCAGGCCGCTGGCCTGAAAGCCGAGGGACTGCAGCGTGCCTGACCATTGGCCGAGACAAGCAAACGCTAGTGGCAGCTCCTGCCTCTCGTATGGGTCGTTGAACTCCAAGAAAGCCTCGACAACAGGACCTGGCCGCCTTGCCAGCCACCTGAGCTCTCCAAGCCAGCATCCCAGCCGCCCGCTGCTGCCGCAATAGCGCAGGCTCTGCCACAGGCTGGGGCTGTCTTGCATCACAGCCAGCCAGCGCTGGCAGACCAGCTCGCAGCGGGCCCTGCACATCAAGGGGACGCCGTGTACTTATCTTAAAGAGTTCACTTGTTCGGGCTTGCCTCCAATGGCAAGCTAAGGGCAGCTGTTTGCTATGATCCGTGAACATGACCGCCTTACAGGTCGCTGTTCTCATCCAGACACTGGAAGATCTGCTGCAATACGAGTGTGGGGAGATCGGCATAGCTAGAGGGCGACTCCTGCTGCATGGTACGTTCAAACAGTCCACCGCGATTCCAAGCAAGCACACTACCCTCGAGGCTTTAACTACTGACGAACTGAGGGCGTTGCAAAGCCAGTAGCTTGCGTGCATTCGCAACGCTTACTGGCTTTGCATACAATTGCCATATTGGTAGCGGGAAGTCTTGGACAGGCTGGCACTACCAGGGGTACCGTGCAGGCATTGCAGGAGAACTTGGGGTGGAATGTGCTGACAGGTGTGGGTGCATATTGCTCATGGTCTTGCCTGGGTGCCTTGGCGGCACTTCAGTGCCTGCCTCTTCTCAATGTGGGGTCAAGGTATTGGGTCACTACCAATAGGTTGAACTTTAAGAAGTAAGGGAAACAGCACCCGGCTCTCATGCGCTGGTACGACAGCCAAGGAATGTTGTTTGCAAGCAAGGTCCTCAGACTACACCTTAATATCCACCTAGACTTGGCCAGGACAAGAGAAGGAACTACGTTATAGTAGACTGCCACTAAGTCACATATTGTTTATTACTTCGATATTAGGTGCAAGTCAATCAACGGGATCCTTGCTTGTCACATATGTGCAGCAAGCTGTCATTCTGGCACGTCTGTGCAAAAGCCCATGGAGCCTGCAGGTCCCTGGGCTTAGCTGCAGTCCCGATCCCCGCCTCTTGAACCCGGCCCAGGCCTAGGTTGCAGCGTCAGATATTGATGGTAGGGGGATTGTGTCTTGCCACCGACACCTGACGCCGCAGCAGGTGCTGCTGAGGTTGTTCCCCCAGGCTCTCCCAGCTGGGCCCCTGCTGCTACCGTTGCTATTGGTGGGCCTCTTGGCTGCGGCGGCTTAGTGATGTCAAAGAGCCAGCTATCATGGTTGCCCCGGCCAGCAAACCCTACTCCAAGGCCCAAGAGGTTGCCTCTTTGCGGGGGAGCCACTGCAGCAGCAGCATGTGGCCGGGCAGGGCGCTGTAGCTGGGGCATGACTGGCAGAGGCCTATGGCTGGAGGACGGTTCTGCTTGTAACTGCGCCTGCATTTCTGCTTGGTGCTGCTCCACGGCGCTGCTGCCATGAGCGGGGTGAGAGGTTGGGCCCCTCACAGCAGTCCCTTCGCTTGAGGGCTGCTGCTGCTGCTCAAGCTGCATGGGCACTGCTTGCCCAGCTGGCAAGGGCTCCGCTGGTACGTTGGGAACCAGAACATTTTGGAAACCAACATGCCGGCCTGGGGCCAGGGCAGCATCTTGCAGATCTCCTGCAGACGCTTGCCCGGCCACCCCCTGCTGCTGCCAGTCTTCTTGCCCTGCAGGCCCCTGCTGGATGTCGCTGGTGCTGCTGGCGGCTGCTGGGTCGGGTCCCTCTGGCCGGGAGATGTCAAACATCCAGTCGTCCGCCATGAGGGTGGGTCTGCGGGGAGCGGCTGCCTGCCTGCACCGCAGGGGCATGCAGGAAAGCTTGAAGCGCTTCTCCTACGCTTCTATTTTGCTAACTCTGGAAGCAAGTCAGGAAGTTGGCATCTAATGCGCCCAGTAGTGCCCCTGAGGTTTGTGATGGCCTGGCCCTCAGCTGCCTTGAGGGAGAACTGTAACCCTCAGCTGTCAACTTGGCAAACCCAGAGCATCCCTGCCAGGCTAACAGTTACAGTCTCGATACAGCGTGACGCAGCTTTGCCCATACCTAGGTGGTTCCTCGTCCTCAGACTCTGCTCCAGGGGACACAGCACCCTCCACAGCTACCCCCAGCAGGTCTAGGTCATCATCATCACTATCGCTTTCTGACCAGGCTGTAGCGCGACCCTGGAACACACAAAAAGGGCTCAGAAAGGTTGATATTAGAGGAGCACCTCACAGCACTGCAGGCTGCCAAGGTTACCCCCACTACACGACTGAAGTACAACTGCTGCTTGTCTGGTATCTCTTGGACAAGGGCATCACTGCCACAAGGACAAGCCGATGCTGTTGTTATGCATCTTACGCCAACAGCATGATGCAGCATGCCACCAAACTGCGCTTACCCTGGGAACATGGCGTCTGAGACCAGTTAGGAACCCTCCTTCCCGCTCATCTGCCTCCTCATCTGAAAACTCTATTGTCCTGAGTCCCACTTGCGGCTCTGCCGTGGCTGCTGCCCACTGCCCTGCCTCGGTCACCTGCGCTCCACTAATCTGTGACCCTGCTGCTCCAGTTGCGTCTTCAGCTCTTCCTTCCACTAGCGTGCCTACTGCTGCTGATGTAGGCTGCAATTGGGGGGCATCAAGCTCGCCAGGCTCCTCTGCTGCGGTTGGTTCTCGGCTCAGCCGTTGAGACAGTAGCTGCAGGGCTTGCATGCGAGCTTGAAGCTCGCCCAGCAGCCCTTCTGCCGCTTCTGCTGCTGCCGGCTTGCCTGATACTTGCTCCTGCCCTTCAACCGCACGTATTTCTCGTGCAGCAACTGAGGCGCCGCTTTGAGGAGATGCCCGCGGCAGCGCGGGCTCAGCCTGCTGTGAATGCTGTGGTGCAGGCGCTGGGGCTGGGGCTCTTGCCTCAGCTTCCTCCAGTGGCACTGCTAGAGTACCTGCTGCCGCTGGCCCCTCCTGATCAGCGCCCGAACCCGCTACTGCTATTTCAAAGTCCCTGGCTACTGATCCTGCAGCAGCGTACCCTCCTGCTGCTGCCATTGGTGTTGACAAGGTCGCTCCCGTCGCTCTCCCCGCCAGCGCAGTGTAAGATATAGCCGGACCTCGTGCTCGTGCTGCTTGTAGCTGTGCCAGCAGGGTGTCATCCGGGCGGACTGACACCAGCAGCTGGCCCCGGACTTGCTGGAGGTAGTCCACAATGTTCCAGTAGCCGCGCACCTCGCCCAGCAGGGGCAGCATGGACAAGTCAATGGCAGCGCACCTGCAGAGGCAGGCGTGCCACCCCACCTCCATGACCATCCATCGATGATATGCCCTGTGGTTGATGTCCCCTCAACCGAATAATATAATAAGCTGCCGTTGCAACACAGGAACCAGGAGTACTGTCAGGGCTGAAGCACCTCAGTCCAACTTCACAACTCCGCTCTACCATGGCATACTTACCCGATAAGTGCGTGCCCAGCCCTCGCCGACAACAACTCAGCCCCTCTTGGTTGTGGGGTAGGCGGCCTGGGCCTCACCCCAGCCTCAGGCACTTCATCAGCTGGGCAGGTCCAGACGTTGAGCAGCAGGATGGGGCCACCGTTGCCTTGCGCTTGCCTTGGCCTGCTGGCATTCGGCTGTGCAGCAGCTGCAGGGCTTGCCGCGTCAGAAGTGCCAGAGCTGCTGCTGGTGCCCCTCCCACCCCACAAAGCTGCATCAGCTTCCAGTTCCACCACTTCACGCCAAGCTGCGCTCGAGCTTGAGGGGCCGGCCGGGCCCTGTACTGCTGCTGTTGCCGTTCTGTGCTTGCGCTTGAGAGGGCCCCAAGTTATGGCCACATAGGCGCTGCAGCTGTCAGGAGAGCTTCCAGTATCACCACTAGAAGAACCGTCCACACCTCTGGCGCTGCTCGAGCTGCCGTCACCGGCTGGACTGGCAGAGCGTCGGAGTGACGCTGCAGAGGCTGGTCTAGCACAAGGCAGGCGCACAGCCGACTCCACATGCACCAGCAACTTCCCAGCGTCGCCGCCCGCAGAGGAACCGGAATCTGGCCGGTCTGCCGCTGGAACGGACTGCTCTTGCAAACGGCCCTGGGGCGCCCCAGCAGGGGCCCACTGGGCAGCGCCAGTGCCGATGTTGGCACTCCCTGCAGCATCTTCCTGCTGGCCAACGGTGGCGCCTTGACCACTGCTGGTATTTTGCTGCCCTTGGGCTCCACCTTCCGTGCTGCCACCGCCGCTGCAAGGCGCCTCCCCGGCTGTAAGGATCTCAGCATCAACACTTGCTGCAGAAGTGCGAGCAGCTGGGTGGACATGCCGCACAACAGCAGGACTGCAGGACGCTTCCAAAGGCACAGCCACTGGAGCAGGTTTAGGCTGTGCCGCGTCTGCCGAAGGCTTGGACGGAGCAGGGGTGGCTGTTGAGGATCCATCCTCGCTCTCAGCTTCACTATCCTCCCCATCGCTGCCCAGCTGCTGGGGTCCCTGAGCACGCTGTTGCCGGCTCGGCTGGATTTGCTGCAGCTGCAAGTCAGCCCGCTGCGCCCTGTTCTCGCCGCTTGTGTCCAGCCGTTCATCCTCTTCACCTTCAAGCTCCCACCGCTGCATGTTGCCCGGCACGTGCTGCAGCTGCTGCTGGTCAAAGTCCAAAGTGACCCTGAGACGCACCCTGGCGTTCCCCAGAGACTTGGCTGCGGGATCAACCAGCAAGAAGCTGCCGGACACGCTGCGGGAGTTGCCTGAGGTGCCTGGCTGCCTGCAATCGCATGTAGTCAACCGAGTTAGGCCAGCGGCTGTGGTGTGTTTTTCCGTTCAGCCTAGCATGCGGCTCATCAAGATGCTAAGATAGTTACCATGTCACTACGACATGGCCTGCTTTGGGACCATGCTGGTTTCCTAGGAGACACTAGTTCTCAACCCCACCGGAAAGTGAGGTAGATAAAGGTTTGGAGAAGCTCAGACCCAGCAGTGCTCCACTGAGTTCCTACCTGCCCCAGATGAGGCCTGAGAGGTCCACTTCCGCCGTCCCCACGTGAACAGGCACTGGCTGTGCAGCCCTGCTACCCTTGGCTCCACTTGTGGCTGCCTGCTTGTAGACTGTGACGGCCAGGGGGTAGCCTGTGAGAGCCTTTCGCAACAGAGCACCAGCTGTTATCTGGAAGGATAAGGGCACACCACTGCATTCGGTTTTCCAACCTAGCAATCTGGAGCATTCATAGTAAGGTGGAGGGTAGTTTCCAAGTTCCTGTTGCAAACTGTCTGCCTTGTATGTGACAGCTACCTACCACCTCAAATTAGATTAAATATTATAATCCCTTATCGACACGACAATGCTCACATGTCGTGGTGTGGGCTCTTTGGACTGACACACACTAGAAACATGCCATACGGCCTAGCTTGGCAGGCACATGCGGCACCCACCTGGAAGCATCCCATGTGGCCTAACTTGGCAGACCATGCCCTCCCAGCCAGGCCGGGCACGGCCGCCTTGCCGGCCGCACCAGCAGTCAGCGTCTTGGCAGCAGTGGAGTGGCTGCCTGGGGCGCCTGGCAGGCGGTAGGTCGCAAAAAAGAGGTCCGCCTTGGGACGGTCACCATCCCGGCCAGGCAGTTCCTGCAAACCGTGCTTCTTCTCCTTCAGGGCAGGAGCCCCGCCAGAAGTGCTTTGCCTCACGGGCAACCCCAGAGGAAAGGCACCATGCATCATAGCCGACTGGACAGATATCTATCTTACCTGCAGTCTTACAGCGCATCACTAACATTTGAACCAAGACACCCTGCCATTCGTCCTCCTCATGCCGCAGAGCGTGGACCTCGTTCAAGTACTCTGCCATACGCCAGGTCATGCTTGCCAGCACACTGACCTCTTGTGGTGGTGCCACCTCCTCAACAGCCACTACTGCTGTTGCCTGCTGACCCCCGAAGGCCTCCGCTCCAGCGCCGTCAAGCAGCCAGCCCAGGTGTGGCGGCAGGACATCCGCAGCAGCCTCGCATTGTTGCAAAGGTGACCTGCAGAGTGGCTTCCCAGGCCAGGTGAGTATCTCTATCTTGAAGTAAGCCAGCAAGTAGGCCTGCGTGTACCCAGATAGAACCGGCTCACTGCCAAGACATATCAAGTCCACAAATCACACTACACCATGTTCTCTTTGCTGCAGAGACCCTGTAAATGTACAAGATAGATGGCAATTTTGAAGGCAGGCACACGGGTAATGGTGGCGACGTTATGCAGCCGCACCCGAAACACAGGGAGGACCAATACAGTACCTGTCTGGGTGGGCAGCAAAGACGGGTTGCCCCTGCAGCTCCGACAGGTGTATCGCCAGCTGGATGGCCCCCACCGGCTCTCCCCGCCGAGACTTGAGTCCCAGCCAGCCACGGAACCCCTGCATGGGAATGAGTCAGACAGGATATCTCTGGTGGCACGGCAGGGTAGATCTGGACACTTAAGGCAGAGTGCCACAGGCAGTCGCCGCCAGCAAGTACCACATTGACGGGGGCATATCGGCGTATTGACACATCTAATAGCTGTGCGACTGGCATATACCTGGGGCCGCCGCAGAATGTCCATCAGGGGTCCTGAGGCAGACCCCAGGAACACTTCCCGCTCCGCCGCCCCCGCGGCATCCGCCCCGCCGCCCCCAGCGACCGCCTGGGAGCTGCGGCCAGCCGACAGGGCGGCAGCCACGGCCTGGGCACGGGGCAGGTGGTGCCAGACCTCCACCAGGAGCTCCTGCACAGCGGCTTGTGTATTTGGTTGAGTGATTGTGTACGACACAGGCTGTGCAATGGGCACCTTGCATGGATGCATGGCCCCACTGTACCTGCCACCACTGTGCCGCCTTGGGCTAGACAGAAGCATGCTCACGCACGGCTTTACCAGTCGTCCTCGCATAGCCTCTAATGCAGAAGGGTCACAGTGGAAGTGCACATGGCATACCAACCTGCTCTGCCAGGGCTTGCAGCGTACGGGCATCTAGACGCAGGCTGTACTCGTGCCGGGCATGAAACTCGGGGCAGAAGGTCTGCGCCTGGAAAGGCGTCTGCAACGGGGGAGCCCGCTTCTGCAACACGGCGTCTGCAATCAGGAATATGAGGGGGCATGACCAGAGCGGTGCCTCAACCCGGCATATATAATTCTTCCCTTGTTGCATGGCTGGGGCGATGCAAGGATAACCCACGGTCTCGAAGTCTTCAAGGGCCTGCAATGCGACTGCATAAGGGTGTCCCACCGTAAAAAGGTAAGTGCCCCAAGAAGTCCGGCGTGACAACAGAAGCAGGTACCTGCCCGTACTCAAATGAAGAAGGGCACTTACCAGAGGGGAACAGAGCCAGCCGGGCAAAAGGGTGAGCCCCCACTTGGCGTGCCCGGCTGAGGGCTGGGTTGCCACTGCTGAACGCGCAGGCCTCCCGCACAGCGGCAGCCAGCCCGCATGCTCGGATGATCTGCATGGACATGGAGAGCACAAGCGACATCACAGTGGCACTTGTCATGAAGATTGGCCTAAGATGGTCAAACTTTGCCAGCTTTGGAGTAATACTCCACGGCTTGATTTTCACCCAGCTCATGCAGGGCTGCAAAATGAGGAATGTGGGACCTGCCAGTCAAAGGCTGCAGCTTGGTACAGTCATCAGCTTGGTACAGTCTCCTCGCACCTCGACGCACAGCACCGCCTCCACGCCCTTAGGTGGTGCAGCCGCCCTGACAGGCTTTGCTGGGGAGCGGTTCGCCAAAAGCACATTGTTCTCATCATCCTCCCCTTCCTCGTCTTCCTCCGCCAGCTGTACATCAGCAAAGCTTGACGGGCCAGGAGGTTGCCTGCCCCTGCCAGTAGCCGTTGTCACTACTGCCTGCGGTTGGTCTTGCTGACTAGGCTGCAGGTGCCGCTGCAGCCGCTGCCGTTGCTCCTGGTTGGGTCCCTTGTTGGTGGAGGCAGCTAGCCTTGTGCCGCTCTGCTGCTGTCGCGCTGCCACTTCTTTGTCTGCTGCTGCATCTACCAGGCCAGCTTGCAGTCCAGCTCCAGTGCTCAGTCGTCCCGGTGCCGCATAGCCCTGCTGCCGTGGACGCTTGGGCTCAGGCGGTGCAGGCACCAGCACACGCTGCATGTGGTATGCCAGGTCAACCCGCAAGGCCGGGCCTTTCGCTGAAGCCCCGGCTGCGGCTGCAGTTGAGGGGCTTGTGGGCCCCAAGTCATACTCAGTCACCAGCGGTAAGAGCAGCGACTGACTGGCCTGCTGGGCAGCGTCTTCAAGCTTTGCGGCACCATCTGTCCCTCCTGGACCTGCTACTGCTTTAGCCTCTGGGGTTGTCGGAGGGCTGTCTGCCCTGAATGTCCTAGCCAGGCCCGCTAGCTCTGGCATGGGCACCTCCGCCCAGGCATGGAGCTCCTCCTTGTCGTCGACCCACTGATCCCACACTTCGAAGCGCAGCTTCCTGCAGCAGCGGCGGCATGAGGCAGCTGGAAGATCTGAGTGCCAGCGCTAATACATTACACTGTGAGCACTGTCACGATTTTGGAGAGGATGAAAGGACAGATGCAAGTTCCAGGCCTCGGTTGTCCTTCCAAGACCAAACCAGTGATGAGCAGACGCTAGAGCGAAACCAGAATGCGAGTTGCCCTATAACCAAATCAGGGCATCAAGCGAGGTTTGCTAACCTGCTGGGGCCGCTTGCAGCCAGCACGGCAGTAATGTCCTGGTCTGGGAGCAGGGTGATGCGGTGGTGGGCGGTTGCATCAAATGTGGGGTTGGACATCACTGGCACCTCCTTCGTGTAAAGAGGCTCCGGCTCGCCTGCAAGCGAGTTTCAGCCAGCAAAGCATGCTTACTTGCTTGCCTGTATGTAAGCTATTCAAGGCTTGCAATGGATCTGGGCTTATTTTCGGCATGCCAGGGCAGGGCAGCAAGCTGTTGTGAGTAGCAAGGACCACCTTTTAGCTTCTTCTCCAACACAACTCTCCAGTCATATTCAGTGCCAACCTGCCTGCTTCCCAGATGACCTTAGCGAGTCCCGAGTCACTCTAGATAGCCATGGTATCCTGTCGTCTACGCTTTGAACTCCTTTGAAGCTTACCCACCTGGGAAGGTGTACTTGACATAGCGGGAATCTGGCGCATGCAACTCGGCTTCAGCGTAGGCCACGCTGCCCGGCAGGCGGTAGGCGGTTTGGATGGTGACAGAGAAGCCGTGCCGCACTGCAGGGACCATGCGAGGGGTGCCCTTCACCTGGAAAGGCAGCACAAGGCATGGAAATGCTTTATTTGTCAAAGCCACACCTCGGTCAGGGTTGCATCGAGACTCAATAACATCAAAACATCGAACCCTTTTTCAGCTTCTCCAGCTCAGAAAGTCCCAAGGCAACATGCGTGCACCGCTCAGGATGCAGGGTTACACTTACCCTACTCGGAGAGTCTCACTAGAGGTCACCCAAAACCTTTGGATGCTGCTTCTTACGCTCTTTGCCTGTCTTCCACCATGCTGGCTTGCCAGTCATTCACACTTGCCCCACATACCTGTAGCACAGCAAAAATCTCCAGGGAGCCCTCTGCCCGCCCCTCCAGCAGGTTCCACACGTCATAGCGCCCCTCACAAACTACTGCTGGTAGGTCCTCAGTTGCCTCCTCTGATGATGTTGAGAGTGGGCAGTGAGACAGCGGGGCCCTGACGATGCCCATCAACTGATTGCCTGTCTGGTCCCATATCTGCAAGCATAGCAGGGCACGTGCCGATAAAGCTTCTCAGCACGCAGACCAAAAGGGGTTCAAAACATGGCCTACCAGAGGACCATGGCACGGCTCTTCCGCAGCGTCTGCGACGCATTGGGCTCTAACAGCTAAGCAACTGTAACTTGCCATTATGGCAAACCTGCTACCACCAACTCAGAGGGCGCCTGTGTGCAGCAGCATGTACCTGGAGACACAACTAGCTGGCACACGATGAGTGGCTCCTCAAGACCCTCTCACCTCTACAAACAGGGTGGTAGGCAGCCTTCCCTGCTCAATGCAAGCCCGAGGCACAGCAATCTCCAGCTCAGTTGCACAGGCTGCGGAGCGTGGCCCCTCAAACTGCCCTGTCCTCTGCGGTGCATTGCTGCTGCTGCTTCTGCTGCTAGCTGACACCAATGCAAAGTTCATGGGCTGGGCAGAGGGATGGAGTGGCTTGACGACACCCTTCACCCTGCAACCCTGGCTGAGCCATGCCTGCTCAGACTGCTGTAGCCTTGCACTGCCTGCTGCTCCATTCTTCATGCCACTGCTGTCGCCCTGGGGTGTCCTTGCTGCCACTTGTCGGCTTAGCTGCAGACCATGCAGCTGCAGAGAAATAATCAGCTCCGGTGCGGCTGGGCCTGCCATAGCCACCTCATCCTCAGACTTTTGTTGCACTTGCTGCTGCTGGCTTGCTTGGCCACCTTGCAACTCCTCATGGCTGCCGGCTGAGACTGCAGCCCCCGCCTCTGCCGGGCGTGGCTTTGCGGGCTGGCTGAAGAAGAGCTCCTGCAAGATCACATCCTCCGCCAGCTCAGCAGGATCATCCCAGCTGAGCTCGGAGGCGGCATCTGCTGCTGGCATGGCTGCAGTTGGCTGGGCCCCAAGCTGCGGCGCTGTCAGAGCCATGCTACTGCCACCAGGCGCACCCTCGATAGCGGTTGCAGCCGCAGGTGCTTCTGCCCCCAGGCTGCTGTCTTGCGCCAGAAGACCACTGCTGCGCCCTGATGTGCCAGGCTTGCTGGCGAGCCCAGCAGCCGCTGAGACCTGGCTGGTGACCTGCCCTCTGGGGGCCTCCTGGCCAGCTGTCAGTGCCCTGGCTGCCTCGATGAGTGCAGCACTGGCGGCAGACAGGTGGGTACCAGGGTCCTGGCTGTGGCTATTCCCACCAGCAAACCCCGCCAGGCTGCCGCTTGACATGGCAGTACCCTCATGTCTGCAGCCGACTGCCATGGCAGTGGCTTCAAACGAGGCTGCCCCAGGTTGGCTAGGTGGTAAAGCAGTGGACAGGCCTGTAAGCGCTGCCGACTGCCCTCCAGCTGCCATATTGCCAGAAATCTGCAAGGACGCTGTGCTGTAGTGGGGACCAATGACAGGACCCCCTAACAAGGATGGTTGGAAGGCCGCCCTGCTCATAGCCAGCTTCAGGTTCTCTGCCCGGCTAATGAGCGCCTGCAATGGATCGCTTGAACCTGGCTGCCACACGGGAAGTTGCCCCATGTTTGGCTGGTACACTGTGAGCGGCAACTGCTGCATCGGCTGCTGGAGAGGCTCCTGCACTGCCGGCATTGCCTGACGCGGCGGCTGCTGGGCTGAGAAGGCCAGCGGTTGGAGGGGCAGATTTGCGTGGTGCAATTGTTCGCAGGCCAGGCTGGACGCAGCCCCTGAAGGTGGGAAACTGTGCTGCTCCAGCGTGCTTTGTGGTGGCTGTGGGTGCGGCTGCAGCGGTGGCGGCTGAAGGGCTGGCTGAATGGGCAATGCTTCCCCAGGCAAGCTCACAGGGATGCCCAGCACCACCCCTGGCCCCAGTGCAGTAGCAGTAGCCAAGGACCCTGCCAGAGACACAGCAGGTTGTCCAGCACCAGCGGGGCCTGCTGGTGCTGGCGGCCGCACCAGGCTTGTTGGCTGCATACCAGCGCTGGCAGCTGCACCTGCCTGCTGCCACAGCATTGCGAGCCCCTGTGGGTTAGCACCTAGCTGCTGTTCGTGCGACACGTGCCCTGTTGCCAAACCAGTTGCAACAGCTCCTGAAGCCCCAGGCATAGACGTGATGGCTTGACCAGTGGCAGTGGTGCCACTATCGGACCCGGCTTGGTAGCCATCAAGTCTGCTGGGCCTGCTTTGCCTCGCAGCGCTGCGTAGCCTGCCGACAGCCTGCAGCTTTCGCTGGCTGGGAGGCTCTTTGCTTCCCGATCTCATAGCAGGCGCCACCGCTGCTTCTGCCTTCTCTTTGCGAGCAGCCGCTGCTTGCTGCTGCTGCAAAACCTCCTCGGCAGTCTGCAGACGAACATAAGACATGCACATCGTTACCAGCTTTGGTAGCCACAACCAAGCACAGCAAAGTCCCATATTGCGCTGGTTTGAGGGCGACACTTCACACAAACAGAAGTACATCTGGTTGCTGATGACTACAAAAGCTACGCCATGCCCTTCAGTCTTACCGGATAGGCTTGGGCAAATGAGATGGCGGTAATGGCTTGCTTGAGATCCGCCAGCGTCACCTTCCCAGACTCAAGCCTGTCCATGCCCACAAGCACGGCTAACAGGGACTGCAGCTCGTAGCTGCTGGCAGCCGGGACAAGGTTTCGCAGCACTGCCACCTACAGCGCAGGTGAGCAGGCAGTTACGAAGCCAGGCAGAAGGTATTTAGATTCAAATAGTGCAATAACAGCTGACCTGCAAGCTGTTGCTGTGCAACATGGCCAATAAGCAGCCTCTCTGATTAGTTCATCTGCGCCTGTGCAGTTGTTCCAAGGATGGGATGCACTGACTCACCAAATCTTTGTAGCTCAAGCCATCCTCACGGCCAAAGGCCTTGGCCACGTCCAAATGTTGGTTCGACAGCTGTGAGATAAGGCTTGTCAGCTTTCTGGCCGCAACTCCAGGCTCTGACTCCAGGGTGCCCTCCATGTCTGCGCCAAGCCTGCATGGCTTATTCCAGAAGTGCAGATGTTGTGAAGCACTCAAGCTCAGTGTACATCGTGTACTTGATTGCACATGTTTAATCACTCTGGCTGGTTGGCCAAGACTCATGTGACACGTGTCCCGACACCACGCCCTCCCATTCACAATCCAATCATTCAGGTAATGCATGCAAGCCGGCTCCCACCTGATGGCATCCTCAAGCGCGCCAATCTCAAGCTGCCAGGTCTCGCTGCTCTCTGGCTGGGAAATTGATAATGCAGCTGCGGCATAGCTGGCTGCAGCCTTGGTTGCTCCTGGCAGGGTCAGGTCGGTAAGCTGTGCTACCTGCTCTGGTGAGGACAGAGCAGCCTCAGGGCCATCCAAGCCCAGCTTTGCTAGCGCCACCTCCCAGTCGATCCTGCAATGTGCACGTGAACCATGAGCAGCGTTGATGATGGCACTGTTTGACTTCTGTCGCCGAGCTCTTGCTGCACTTTTGTATATGTCATTGTCTGGGATCCAGGCAAAAGAAACCACAATGATGCATGCTCCAGTGGTCTGGCAGGTAAGGCAACCTGCAGAAAGAGCGTCACTATCTGATGTCCAAGCAAAGCTTGCTTACCCGCCAAGGGCTGCATCCAAGTGTCTGAACACTTGTGGACAAGGCAGGCAACCTTCTTGCAACTCTGTTCCCGCGGCTTCTGTTGGCTGCTGCTGCAGCTGCTCTAAGGGAGGCGCGGGGTGGACCGGACCAGCAGCACTTCCAAGGCTGAACGCTGCCTCTGCATGTATTGCCTGACGGTCTGATCCTGCTGCTGCTGCTGCTGCCTCTGCCGCCTCCACTTCCCGGGCTGCCAGATGTTCATTCATTTCAAAGGAGGAGACTACTGCTGTGCTGAACTCCAAGGCCAAGCTCACCCCCAGGCTGCCAATTGCCCTGCCCTGCTCGCCAATCACAGGAAGGCTGTGCGACAAGGGAGCTCCCACACTCAGTGGCCGCAGGTCAACTGTGGTGGTGCCGACAATTGCTGACTCCACGCTGCTGCGGCTGCCTGTTCCGCGTGTGACTGGCTGCTTCAACACCAGCACCAGCGTCCCCATGTCTTGAAGGTAACGGGTGATGTACTTGGGCCCACTGACCAGCCGGAACTGCACGGACGACATCCCTGCAGACTGTGTGGCCCCACCAGAGCATGCTGCTGCGCTGCCTGCAAGCACCGCTGGGGGTGCAGGGCTGGTTTCCAGCACGTCGCCAGGTCCGTCATCTCCCCACCACTTGACAGCTGCCACAACGCCGGCAGGGCTACCGGCTGCTGGCTCCCAGACAAGAGGCCCCAGGCGAAGCGCTAGGGTGCCCTTGCTGGCTGCACCCTCCACCTTGGGAGGGAGCGTAACTTTGGATAGCCGAGCCATATACCTAGGCCTAGGAAATATAGTCAGGCGTACAGCCGCTTATCGCTGTGCGACAAAACATCGATAACAAGAGCCTAATGTAGTGCAGCAGGCAGGTAAGGAGACTGCCAAGCTTAGCAAGGCTCGGCTGATCAGATGTCAGGTCACTTCCAGGGGAAGCTCAGCTTCTGTTCTACTGAGATGGCATAATGTTCTTCTGATCTCCCGCATCCCACGAGTCTCCAAGGGCAAGGGCGCAAAGCATTCCCCAGACAAACAGCTGGCACCCCTCAGGCGAAGCAGGTTCCACGACAACCACTTTCGATTCATTTTGATCTTCTCTTGCACATATATGCGCAAACAATAGTTTGGATAGTCTACCCGTATACCCCAACACTAGTTGCTGATTTTGAAACTACCGTTGCGCTTGCTCAACTGATCAGCACAGGCTGCAAAGGAATTTTTAACAAGCGTCCCTTTGGGCAGCAAGCCTTGCACCGTCGAAGCAGCGAGCCTTTCGTGAACTGTGGGCATGCAACTCATTGATGAGACACTGTGGCCAGCTGAGGCACGGTAGCGTTTCAGGGTGCGTGAGTATTAGGCCTCCAGTGCATAAGGAACCTTTACATCGTGGTAACCTGCTGAGAGCTCCATGCGTGCAGGCTGTGGTCACAAGCGCCAGCAAACACCGTAACCACCCGCAGCAGCAGCTAGGTGGCAGCAAAATGCAGAGCAGCTGGGACACCAGCTTGCAGCAGCTGCTGCAGGACGGGGCCATCACGGGGTATGCGCTCATATCTCATGCTGGCGCTGTCGCGTGCGCCTTTGGCTGCCTGTCAGAAGAGCTATGTGGCCCTGTCCAAGGCGACGACTGCCGAGCAGTGGCCAATGAAGCGGTAGCCCAGCTCCACGCAGCCTTCCACACCGCCTTCTTCCCCACGCACCTAGAACTCTGCGGCGAGAAGGCAATGGTCTTTGATAAGACAGATACCGGCCTGTTTGCAGTGTCATGGGGCAAGCGGCTTGGAGTGCTGGCTAGATACCTGCCTAGCGGCATACTGGTGGTCACGTTCGGCAGGCCGTACCTGCCACAGAGGGTGATCCCGCGGTTAGAGGCCATCTGCGAACAGCTCCGCCAGCCCTGACACACCACATACGGCTACGCTACCAGATACTAGGCGCCCTTATTATGAATTGTAGTGGCTGCTTGCCCACTAGTACTATGGTGGATAAGCTGAGACACAGGAGGGCAGTCTAGGAGCCACTGAGGTGTGTGTTGCAGAGCCTCGTGGATCCAGTTGTGCATAAACACACTGAGCAGCTTCAACTCCACTCTGGGGTAAGATAGTTCGATTTTGTTTCTTGTGAAGGTCTCCTCTCAGGAAGATCAAATGATGAACAGCGGCGTCACCCGCTGTTGGGCAAGTCCATAGGGTGTGTTGGCCTTGACCTTCCATGGTGGGTTGACGACTTTGAGTTTCTGGCAAAGTTCTTAGGAGCAGATTTGGGGAGAGATTGAAGGCGTGCCATGTGCCCCGGCAGGCAGCAGTGTGACCTTGCATAGATGTTCAGAGCCTGTCTAGGACTGGGTGGCTGTCTGCCTAGGACTCCCGCCCGGGGGGTACCGGTAAGCACCGTAAGGGGACCGTTAGCCTGTGCACCTACATGAGACTGAGTCTGTCTCTGCAACTCGGGAAGTCGAGTCACTGAACGCAATCTGATAAAATCCTCATCTGACCCCATCTGGTGGAGGATTAAGTCTGGCGTGATGTGCATGCTGCGTCCGCCCTTGGAGCTTTGACTGGTGCGCCATGGTGGCTAAGGAGACCTGTTAATGTCAGACTACCAAACCCAAAATACACGCACTTGCAAGAAGTGCTGTTGATCGCTGCAGAGGAACCGTGCTACATCCTGCGTTCCTCTTGTCGGAATAGCTATCTCGCGCGACCCCAGCCTACTTTGGAGAACATCATGGCATGACGACTCAGCAGTGTGATTTGTCAGGGGCTCCGACTCCCAGCCATGCAGCTAGTGACAGAACTGCTGCTGCTGCTGACAATCACCTGCGCCTGGTGAGTGGCTTCTCACACAAGACTTTCAGTAGCAATCCAGCGCTGCATTAACTGCTGCTGTGCGTGCAATCGCAGGGTGCGTGATGCCTTAGCCAATGATCAGCAGCGTGAGTACAAGTGCACCACACACTGGGTCGTCAGTAGCGTTTGGCAAGGAACCGGGCTTGACTCATACCATCTTTTGGCCAACCAAATGGCATACACATTTTTGGCCAACCAAATGTTAGCCTGACACCACTGCCAACACCTGCAGTGTGTGGCGGCCGTGGCAACTTCAACCGCGAAACCCAGCGCTGTGACTGCCCCTGGGGCTACGGCGGCGACAACTGCACCCAGCTGCTGCTGCCAGCCTGCCGCACCTCGCTGGCTGCCAACGCCTCCAGCTGGACGTGCAACAGCGTGCCGGCGCAGAACTGTGCCTGCAGGCGGCAGTGCTGGCAGATGTACTGTGCCAGCCAGGAGGGAGGTGTGTGCGTGGCGCATGTGGAGACGCGGGCGCGGTGCTATGAGCTGGACGGGGTGCCTGAGGAGGAGCAGGTGTGGTCCTTGGGCTGCTTGGGAGGAAATCGCACCATGCCCGGTGTCTGGTGATTGATGCGCTGCATTGCTTCCACTGGGGTATGAAGTCAAGTTCACACCTCAACCGCAGCACACAATCACACAGCCACAGAGGCAACGTCTTGTAATTGGATCGCAACACGCATGCGGGGTTGGTGTGAGTGCAAAGTAGCCCTTCACTGCTGTCAAATGTGCAGATTTCCGATGCCCCGCAGCATGACGACCCCAGAGCTCGATATTGGGAGGGTATCTTCCCACAGGATCGCAGGAACCTGACGCGGGAGGAGGTGACCAAGCTCTACTGGGGCAACGTGTACGCTGTTCCTAACAGCAGGTGACACGTAGGGGGCCTTCATATGCGCTGATAGGCAGGTCTAGGGGGTTGACTTTAGCAAGTGATTACATCCAATCAAGCCTGGGTCCTCATACCTCTGCAGGTGTGAAAACTCCTGCACCATGCATGGCGTGTGCCACGAAGACGGGGTGGCCCCTGACCAACATTTCTGCGGCTGCCATTATGGCTATGAGGTGGGCTCCATTGCAAGAATTGCCATGGTCAGGCACCTGTCATTGTACACACTATTTTGGCAGGTCTGCAGCCCTTGATGGCAAGGACAGAGATTGGAGAAAGTCAGGACAGCCAAGGACAACTCCAGCAATGCCGGCCATGTCGTTTGTGCTCATGGCCTGTCACAAGGCCGTCTCACACACCTTCCCAAGGCACCGGAGCTGTAGCTAGTCATCAGGCTGTTTAAAAGGCAAGCCCTATGGAGTACTCCTTTGAGAGCAGGTCAGAGTACTTGGCGATTAAACTGACTTGGTGAGTATCACTGCTTCCTGGGACAGGGCCGAGCTTGCGAGGTGCAGCAGGCTGGCACTTGCTACAACGAGTGCAGCGGGAACGGCCGGTGCGAGCGCGGCTTCTGCCACTGCAAGGAGGGCTGGTGGGGCTTGGACTGCAGCAGGAGCAAGGTGTTCCAGCCTGACCCACATGTTCTGCCACCAACTACTAGGTAGGTGGGTGGGGTCGGCAGGAGCTGCTTGCCTGCCACAGGGCCTGTACCTTGCAAACTGTTGGGGAGCTGTTGGACTGTGCTGAGGCGCCCAACGGGACCTGAGCTGCAGCGGGAGCTAAGTGTTAAGCCAGAGTCAGAGTTACTGCCAGGTGCGCGGCTGCAAGCCTCATGAAGAAGAGGCTCACCATCAGTCAGGGACCAGGGGATGGGAGTGTCAACTGACTTGTACAGAACATGGATGCTAGTATTGTTGCAACCCGGGAGCGCCTCTCAGTAGATACTGTTCAACACAAGCTGCCTGCTTTGCAACTTGAGGTGGACTTCCTCTTCTCATTTTTCCTGGTGCATCTGTTACCTTGCGTGACACCAAAAGGAGCTGCTGCTGTTCTTGCCTGCAGGCTAAGGATTTACATGTATGACCTTCCTACAGACCTAGCTCATGACTTACTATTCCATGACCCTATTTACATCGCGTATGAGCGCTTCATAGAGACTTTCCTCAAGGACTGGTCGGTCAGGCAAGTGGTGTGGTGGCTACTGACCTGTTTGCGAAGGCCGAGACTGCATGCAAGAGGCTATGCCTGGCAACTCTCACAAACCGCCAGCCTGCATAGCCGCGAGCTCGCCAGGCGACCTGACAGACGGTCTATGTCCCACAGCAGCAAGCGCAAGTACCGTGGCATGCCTAAAGGACTGCTAATCATTGATCTATGCTGACTTTGGGCCTGGTAGTCAAGCGTGGTACCACGGTGCTCCGGTGCCAGACTTGGAACACTGCCTTTAGATGATATGTGCAACCACTGCATCCTGTCCTGCAGGACGGAGAACCCTCATGAAGCCAACATGTTCTTCATACCTTCGCTACTGTAAGCAGCCTCAGGATTGCAGTCCTGCAAGCACCATTGTCAAATCGCATCGGACAGCTGGTTATGTCATCTTGGGCAGCTTCGTGGGCCTCATTACCTTACTTACCTGGAATATCCCCTTGCCAGCCAGACTATGGACAGATAGGCTAGCTTCACTATGTTTGCGTCTTTCTTATCCCTCGTCTCTTTAGGTGAACATAAGGGGAGCCAGAGCCCAGCTGCTTGTCCAGGTCTAGGCACATCCACCCTGTGCCAACGCTCTGCAGGTACTATTACTCCAGCAATGTTGGCTTGGGGGCCGCCCACCTGGCCAGAGTCATCAAGTATGTGCAGCGGGAGTTCCCCTACTGGAATAGGACCCGCGGTGCTGACCACTTCTTCTTTGCCACACAGGTAACCCACACATGGCGCCAGGCTTCCGTCAATTGTCGCCTTGGTCCTCTGTGCAAGCTAGGCTGGAATGCTGGTCTGTTCTGTCTGCTGGCCAGGAAGCCGGAGCTGCTGCCCGGCTCCCGGTGTGGCTCGTTTTCCTAACCTGGGCCTGGTGGTAATTACGTGCAGGACCGGGGTCTATGCCACTACCACATGGAGGAGCTCCTGCAGGAGAGCATCAGGTGTGGTTGTTCAAGGTAGCAGTCTGAACATGATGTGGAAGGAGTACCGGCAGCCGAGTCCTGGCACCCTGCTCAGGGAAGGGAAGCACGTCAACTAAATCAGGTTCAAAGATCGAAAACAGGGGTCTGTCACCACCGCCGCTGCCACACTGCAACCAAGGGTCTTTGCTGGCGAGCATGATCCTTGCAGCATTTGTTGGAAGTGCACCCATGTCAGTATCGGCTGCATTGAAAGCCAGGTGCGATGCACACTCGTGGCCTGTTGAGTGGCCTGTTGTGCTCCCAAGAGAGCTGATTTGTCAGGCGGGTAGCAGGTCGGTCTGTAGATTGAGGACTGGCTGGCCTGCTAGATGCTGTGCCTCTGATCCGCAGGCTCGTGCACTTTGGGTACTACCAGTTCAACAACAGCCTTGTTGGCATGCGTGGCAAGATGGAGGCGTGCATCAAGCCCTCCAGGGATGTGGTGGTGACACCCAACATCCCCAACGCGCTGCAGGTGGTTACAAAGTAAGTTCCCGGCCGCCTGAGAAAGGCGTCTACCATACCCCACCGCTTCCGTTCCACTTCTTGAGGCCCAATCATGCATGCTTGTGCCAGCCACGGCAGCTGCTGCCATGGTCAGCACCAGGCTTGTTGGTGGCTTGCAGGACCTTCAACCCCCAGCCTGCCAGTGAGGACCCTCCTCTGCCTGAGCGCACCAAGCTGCTGTTCCTGGCTGGGGGTGTGCGCATGGAGGACTCGGAGTACAGCGGAGGTGGGCAGGGGGCCCGGCTGTGGGTCTCTTTGGTCAGGGCTAACAACCTGTTGGATTCAGCATGCTGCGAACCAACAACAGACACATGTAAAGCAGGGCAGAGACAAATTGAGGGGCGCAAGATTGGGGCAAGCAGAGAGGATGGAAACGTCGACAGGTGATAAGTCAGAGTCCAGGGTGGGACCTCCATGTGACTGGCAGGGGCCCTAACCTGCTAAGTTTGCTCGACTCGCCTCTGCCCTTGCTTGGTTGGCAGGCGCGCGGCAGCAGATCTTCCGGCTCTACAATGCCACCAACAGCAGTGACCCGGACGTGAAGTTTGTGGAGGGATATGTGGGCGACTACGATGAGCAGCTGCGCACCCACAAGTTCTGCATGGCACCCTGGTGAGGGAGTGCATGTCCTGATATGCCCTCCGATGCCTTGGAAGTAGCCTCACGGCAACTCATAATGACATGCATGGCCTCATCACCCAGCTACACAAGAAGGCAGGCAGGGAGCCTTCCAGGCCCAAGCCTGGACCTAATGTCTGGTCTCTGCTGCTGTGTGCCGCAGGGGCCATGGCTGGGGCATCCGATTGCCTCAGGCGGTGCTCCACGGCTGCGTGCCTGTCATCATCCAGGACCATGTCTACCAGGTGGGTCCCGGGGTTGTTACAACTGCTCTGGAGAGACCTTCGCACCAGCGAAGGCAGTTATCGGGCTCTGACCCCACTGCATGCAGACCTCTCATAACCACCTAGTGTAGCAGTATAAAGAGGCAGGGTTCACAAAGGTTTGTGCTCTGTCTGGTACAGCTTGCCAAGTCTTGCAGTATTGCCCTATACACCGTGGTGCACCGCTTTGCAGTTCTTTGAGGATGTGCTGCCATACCAAGACTTCTCTGTGCGGCTGGGCATGGAGGACATCCCCCACCTGGGGCCGCTGCTGAGGGCCATAGACAATCAGGAGTACGCCAGGCTGCAGGAGGGGCTGAAGAAGTGAGTGAGCTGTGGTTGAGACGCAGACAAACACCAGTTGAAGTGTAGACAGCACGGTGCATTGCTGTCTCAACATGCTTTATCATGCTGCAAAGGCGCGGCCTCCATTAGCAAATTTTCCTTGCCCTTAATCGGCGCTGCCTCCAAAAAGGAACCTTCCTTGCCCTTCCTCATGCTTAGGGCCTGCCTGTGACTGTTGCTCCTGAAGGGCGTACCGGGCCTTTTACTGGGACGAGGGCCCTGAGCCGTTTGGCGGCCTGGCCTATAACCTCACCATCCGTTCACTGATGAAGCGGTACCGATACCGCAAGGGCAAGCTCATCCAGCCCACCCAGCACTGTAACCTGCCGCCCAAGCAGCCCCAGGTGAGCGGTAAGGACTGCACTTACACAAACCCTTGTTCTTGCTAGTCCGCTTTTTGTTCATATGTATCCTTTTTCACAGATTACAGTGGACAGCAAGGACAGGCAGTAAATGATCAGCTTTGTACTCGTTGCCCGATCTTCTACACTGGCATGCACCTAAGATATTTCCCGCACAGCTCTGGCAGGCGTGTTGAGTCCCCTTCAACGTTGTTCCTGACATCGATCCAACAGCTGGGATGTAGGATCGATATCACTAACAATGTTACAGCTGAGCTGACGAGCAGCGGAGATGTGAAGGTGCGGCAGGTGTGCCAAGCACAGCACATCACTCCCGTGGCCCTGCAGGATTGCCCCACCCCTGACCAGCAGCAGCAGCAGCAGCAGCAGCAGCAGCAGCAGCAGCAGACACCGTGCCCGGAGTCCAAGCCCTGCCCAGCGTGCCTGACATCCCCAGCGTGCGGGGAGTGCCCAACTTTGCCTTCACCAAGCCCCTGCGTACAAGGGCCGGGGGCTCAGGGTTGGGTGGCCAACAGAAGTAGTGTCGCGGCTCTGAAGGGCGCATTGGACGGTAACAACACAGGCCTTGGCCATGAGGAGGGTGAGAGCAGCGAGTACACAACTAGTAGCCATAGAGGAGCGACCAGCTTTCGGATGTTGCGTGCCAGCCAAGGCTTTGCGCAGGGGGCTGGCATGCGTGTGGTGTATCTTTTGTGTATGGTAGCAGCATTCATGGCAGGGTGGGCGTCCAGAGGCTACCTAGGAGGGGGCCCTAGCTAGATGCACGCTATCATGCACATCACTGTCCTGCCCCCTAGGCAATAGTTATCTTTTAGTTGATATTTGGTCTATCGCCTGAGTGTATGTATCTGCAAACTGTCCTCTACTTTGGCAAATATTTTTGAATGATGTCTTTGTTCGATCATACCTTCTGTCTATGGGTAAACCGGCAAGGACCTGAGCAACCGAAATAGTTATTGAGCCGTGCGGGTCTACCATCCGCAGCTCTGAAGAACCTGGACAGGTGCCCGACTGGCACTATATAGTTTTATATAAGCATCAGTGCAACTTTGGGGGAGGTCGACCAACTCCTACCCTTCAAGGCTTGATGTGTATGTCAAGCTAAAGGGGTTTAATAGCTGCTCGGAGGAACCAAAATGCTTTCCTCCCAATAGCTGATCAGGACTCAGGCAAGACGCAGAGCCCACCCCTGTCCAGCACAATTCACCACTATCTCCTCTGTTCGCCACTGGCAGCACCTGCTGACTACGCGCCCAAGAAGCGCATGCTGCGCCTCCAGCGCTCACTTCCTGACATCTTGCCAGGCCATGTGCCAGGCGATGCGAACAGAGGAGAGGTATGGGTGACGTGAACAGACAGGGCTGAGTTGTCCAAAGCTACGCCCACATGCTCAGTGCGCCAACATGATGGCGAATTTCAATAGATTGCTCCCAGGGTTCTTGCTTGGCACGTTGGTGGGTTACACTCTCCGATGGTGGCTGCAACGCAAGGTGAGCGACCTTGCCTGCGCCCTGCACACTTTGTAGTCACCTTCAACATATCTTGCAAGTAAGCAACGACTTGTAATCTGCCTGGCAACCATGCCTGGCAAACTGCCTGGCAACCAGCAGCTCCCAGCCATGAGGTTAGGACGAGGCGGGGACGGCACTTTCACCCTCTCCTTGCAGATAGATGAAGCCACTCACAAAGCCGCAGTAGTGGACGGAGGCAGGGCAGGAGAAGATGCTGCAGCACTGCGGCTGCGGCAGCATGCTCCTGAAGCAGGGGAGGAGGTCAAGATGGTGCTGGTAGTAAACAGCAGCCTGAAGATGCGGGCAGGCAAGATAGGTAAGCTAAGTGGGGAGTAACAGACGGGGCGGTCTCAACTGCGCAATCATGGGTTGCGGTGCTGTTGTGATAGCTTAGTGCCGCAAGGACTGGGTGGCCCTGCTTCTGCACTGGCCATTTCCCAGATTATGGCCTCCTGCCCAGCCACCCTGAACCAACCAGCGTTGCCTATCAGACTGCTTTGCCCATGCTGGTCTCCTAAGCTGTGGTTACGAGGGCGGCACATATCCTAGCCGGAGGCCTGCTGCCTTCAGGCGCCCAGTGTGCACATGCGGCAGTTGGTGTGTTGGAGGAGCTAGGCGAGGAGGATCAGGAGCTGTTAGAACAGTGGGAGGAGTCGGGGCAGGCCAAGGTCTGCCTGAAGGCGGCAGACGAGGAGGAGCTGGTGAGTTCTCATTAGGATGGCAGGTAATGTGATCAGAGAGGAGGTACGGGTATACTGGACTGACAGGGTTCTATGCACTTATGCTCTGTTCTCTGTTCTTTTGTTCTGAGTCCTTGTCCCAAATGCGTCAGGACAATGTCAATGTGTGTTATAGCAAGAGGGGTGGCAGAAGGCCAGGCTGTGGCTCTGGTATTGGTGATCAGAGAGCATGAGCAGCCACAAGCTGCAACCAAAGGCGCATCTTGTGGGTTCTAGTAAAGCTGTGGTTGGCAGGCCTCTGCTCTGTGTCTAGTACTATAAGGTGTGGGTGGAGGGGTAGTGGTGTTATGTGCGCCAGTGTACCTGTCTACCCGGCTGTGTGCCTCTGGTAAAGCATATACAGCATTTGGTAATGGTGGCACTCAGTCAGTGCGGACAGTGGAGAGGTTGGGGTGGATTGTACTTGCATTGTTTATGGTGGCAATTTGCGAATGTCATGCTGCAGCTGGCACTGGCGGCAGCTGCGGAGGCAGCAGGACTGGCTGCCTACCAGGTGCAAGACCAGGGAAGGACGCAGGTGGCTTACGGTTCCCGCACCGTCCTAGCAATTGGACCAGGCCCTTGCAGCCAAGTAGACCGGATCACAGGGCACTTGAAGCTGCTTTGATGCCCCCAGCATGAACACGGGCGCGGGACACTGTTAGACTAGGGCCGCACTGGTTGCCCGCTCCCTGGGAAGGGCATGGGGTATTATTTCGGGTTCCATGCTTACCGAGTTTCCCAATCAGGTTAAAGAAAGAATGTCACATTGCCAGCCGTGCAGCTACCTAGCCTGCTCCCCTACAACTTCGTATCAATACATAGGGTTTCTTATTAGTTTGGCAGTGCAGTTGAAAACATCTGCCCCGAAAGCAGTTCGAGGGAAAACTGTGACGCCACCTTCACAAGTATCAGGAGGCAGGTGTGTCTGATCTATTGCACTAGCTAGGACCCTTTCACTAGGGAGCCTAAGGACAACCGCCCGGCAATGAAAGCTGCCATGATGCACAAGAGATACACCGCATGCATGCCAGCCCCTGACACAAAGCCCTGGCTGCCGCGCAACGTCCGGAGGCTTGGCGCCCCTCTGGGGTTCGCTGTGTACTCACTGCTTTGTCCCTCCTCGTGGCCCAGACCTGTTGAGGTACCGTCTAATGCGCCCTTCAGGGCCGTCCCACTACTATTGTTGCCCACCCACTCCTGACCCCCCGGCCCTTGCAAGGTAGGGCACTCCTGGCATGCTGGGCACGCTAGGCAAACTGGGCAGGGCTTGGGCTCTGGGCACGGTGTCTGCTGCTGCTGCTGCTGGTGGTCAGGGGTGGGGCAATCCTGCAGGGGCCACAGGGGTCAAGTGGTGTGCATCTACACATCTCAGCTGCAGGTTCTATTTCAGAACAGCTTAATGGGTAGTTAGGATACAATGCCTGCCAGGGCTGTCAGGGAAAATCTCATTGCCGGGGGAATAGAAATTCTGGCGGTGACCCCGAAGAGCATGGTGAATTGCCTGGCCTTACGATCACCTGTTCCCTATAACACATTGACCAGGGAACGAAGTGTAGTCCTTGCCTCTCACCTGGGGCTGCTTGGGCGGCAGGTTGCAGTGTTCGGTGGGCTGAATAAGCTTGCCCTTGCGGTACCGGTACCGCTTCATGAGCGACCGGATGGTGAGGTTATAGGCCAGGCCGCCAAACGGCTCAGGGCCCTCGTCCCAGTGAAATGCCCGGTACACCCTGCAGGGAACAACCTTCACAACCTTCAGAAGACATGGGGCCTGGGAACTCAAAGGGTCAAGGATGTCCTCTTGGAAGCAGCACTCCGTACTCCGCACTCCCACTCGCACACTGACCGCGGTGCCTTCCAAGAGCCCTCCCACGCGTTTGAGGTGTACCCTTGCAGCCTACGTGCTTCTTGATGTCCATGTCTGTCCGCATGTGCTACATTGAGCTGCCCACTCCAATGTCTCTGTACTCACTTCTTCAGCCCCTCCTGTAGCCTGGCGTACTCCTTGTCGTCTATGGCCCTCAGCAGCGGCCCCAGGTGGGGGATGTCCTCGTTGCTCAGCCGCACAGAGAAGTCCTGGTAGGGCAACACGTCCTCAAAGAACTGCGGAGGAGGAGTATGGAAAGCGGGTTTCTTCATCACGACAATCATACAATGGGAAAAAAAGGCAACACGTAAAGCCTGTGCAGGTTCTTGGTACGCAGACTGCTTCAGGGCTTGGATGGACAGGGCTGGTCAAGAAGACTCACCTGGAAGACATAGTCCTGGATGATGACCGGCACGCAGCCATGCAGCACCACCTGGGGCAGCCGGATGCCCCAGCCATGGCCCCTGCAGATCAGAGACCGCTGTACTATAACATGGACATGGAAAGATGGAAATAAAATGCATGCCCTTTGTTTATTAAGATACAATGTTTTCTTAACTTATTCATCATGCCCAATGCTCTTCTTGACGCTTTCCTTCATACAACTGGGCCTGGTGCGCAAAGTAGGTCTCTAGAAAGAGGGGCCGTGCGGCTGTCTGCATTTTTCATGGAAGTACTTACTAACAGAGAAGGCGCAGCAGAGGCCACTCCCTCACCAGGGTGCCATGCAGAACTTGTGGGTGCGCAGCTGCTCCTCGTAGTCGCCCACATACCCCTCAACAAACTTCACGTCCGGGTCGCTGCTGTTGGTGGCGTTGTAGAGCCGGAAAATCTGCTGCCGCGCCCCTGAATTGAGGGCAGGGGCGAGCCAAGCGCACTCAGCAGGTTGGGTCACCTGTCAATCGTTGGGCCTGCGACTTGGAGCCTCGCCCCCCATTGCCTTCCCACCCCAGCTTTGCCCCAACCTCATGCCTTTCCACCGCGCTTGCTCTTCGCCTCTGGTTGGTATCCTTCTGGGGTTGGATCGGTTCACACCACACGGCCAACAGAGACTTCAGCCTAAGTAGAGGCCTCACAGCCGGGCCCACTGCCTACCTCCGCTGTACTCCGAGTCCTCCATGCGCACACCCCCAGCCAGGAACAGCAGCTTGGTGCGCTCAGGCAGGGGAGGATCCGCGCTGGCCGACTGGGGGTTGAAGGTCCTGCAAGCCACCCAACACGCTGGGTGCTGACCCTGGCGGCGGCTGTTGTGGCTGACACAAGCTTGCACGCGTGGGCCCTCAAGAACTGAAACACCAGCGGTGGGGTTTAGACCTCCGACACTGTAGCACCAGCATTGGGGGTACGGTGTGTGCTTGTCACGGGCTGGCGTGAACACTCACTTGGTGACCACTTGCAGGGCGTTGACGATGTTAGGCGCGACCACTACATCCCTAGAGGGCTTGATGCACGCCTCCATCTTGCCTCCCATGCCCCCGAGGCTGTTGTTGAACTGGTAGTACCCAAAGTGCACCAGCCTGCAGGCTCACATGGGGCAAGGGCGAGGGTCGGTGGCTACCTGCTTCAGACATAGGATGAGTTCCTCTATGTCCCGGGTAGGTGATACTGACGCAGGTACACTGTTCTTGCCGCAGCAGGGAATAGCTCTGCTTAGCTTGGTGCTGCAGCTTTATAAAGAAAACAGGAGAGCCTTGAAGGGGGTTGGCAGTGATGGGGGGAGACACCTTAAATGGACATGCCAAAATTTCGGGTGTGTGTGTGGGTGGCTGGGTGGGGTGGGTGGGGGTGTGGGGGGGGGGGGGGGTTGGACCCTTCTTAAAGGTGACCTCTCGGCATCCTCATCTGCTAGAAGCACACCTGATGCTCTCCTGCAAAAGCTCCTCCATATGGTAGTGGCACAGTCCTCGGTCCTGCATGCAACTACCACCGAGCAGGTAAGCAAAGAGCCACACCGTAGCCATGCCGCATCTCCAGGTTCCTAGCCAGCAAACACAAACGTACTCTTTTTCTAGCGTAAGAGAGGACAAAGGCGACAATTGACGGAAGCTTGTGGCTGTGTCTGGGGTGTTACCTGTGTGGCAAAGAAGAAGTGGTCCGCGCCGCGAGTCCTGTTCCAGTAGGGGAACTCCCGCTGCACATACTTGATCACCCGTGTTAGGTGGGGGGCCGCCAGGCCAACATTGCTGGAGAAGTAGTACCTGCACGGTGGGGTGCGCATGGGGGAGATGTCATTGGGGCAGGGAAGGTAGCGGGGGTCCGGACCCCAATGTAGGTAACCATGGAGGGGAGGCTGGATCAGTTGCAGATGGAAAGACAACGCTAGGAGTTGGGGCCCGTTGTCCACAGCTGGCCAAAGAACATGTAACGCACGGACTACCACATCTGAGCCCCACAAGGCTGCATAGGTTCACATCAGCTAAATTGAATGCTATAGCTGCAGGCGATGCTGGCGGAAGCAGCGCTTTGGGACACTTACAGTAGCGAAGGTATGAAGAACATGTTGGCTTCATGAGGATTCTCCGTCCTGCAGCACGGATCCAGTGGATACACATCTGCGCCTGATGGCGGGGCGGCGGTGTCACAACAGCTGGTACTGGCGCACAGCTTCCAGGCACAGGCCAATCTAAAGTGGGAGTTGTTGGGCCGTCCCCTGGTAGGTAGCGCTAACTGCGCTGCTGATGAGGGAGCAATTGGCAGCTCCGTCGGCGAGCTTGCGCGCAGGCATTTGCATTAAAACACAATTTCCCGGCAGCACCCCTTGCATGCAGTTGGCCTCTACCAAGCAAGGCAGCAGCCACCACACCACAGCACTTGCCTGACCGACCAGTCCTTGAGAAAAGCCTCAATGAAGCGCTCATAAGAGATGTAGTTGGGGTCATGGAACAACATGTCATGAGCTAGGTCTGTGGGTAGGTCGTACATGTAGACTCGTAGCCTGTAGCAGCAGCAGCAGCCCGGTGTGGTGTCATGCATCATGAGTACGCTGTCAGGCTAACGATCAGGCCAGACCCCAAGGCGCAGGTGTAGTACATTACATTACATGGTACGAAAAGTACCTTTTACACGAAGTTCTGGGCCTGCAGCGGTTCATACTTCCCTCCGTTGGACAAAGCACCCCCATGCCACCCCCCCGCTGCAGCCCATGTTCAATGCACCCCCCCGTGAAGACAGCAAAGCTTAAATACCAGCGTCCCTACCAACATCATCCTGCCCATCCACCTGGCATCTATGCCAGAAGCTCCTGAGACTGGCTGTTACACCTTGCTCCTGGTGCAGTGCAGGCCATGAGATCCAACTCGACAGAATACAGGGTTCATAGGCGGCAAGCAGCTGCTGCTGAGGGCCGTCGATTTACCTGGTAGCCGGTGGCAGAACATGTGGGTCAGGCTGGAACACCTTGCTCCTGCTGCAGTCCAGCCCCCACCAGCCCTCCTTACAGTGGCAGAAGCCGCGGTCACATACGCCGTTCCCGCCGCACTCATTGTAGCACGTGCCACCCTGCTGTGCCTCGCAAGCACGGCCCTGCGTCAGGGAGCACCACTTTTACCAAAGCGTTCATCCGCAACTCCCTCTACATGCTGTACAACGGTTGCGTCACAGGCATACCTTATCATGAGGACCAGGTGAAAAGCTACACTTGGGGCATCTTAGAAAGACAATGCCTCATCCGCAATGTAAATGGCAAAGCATGAGATGAGGCATGGCTGACTGTAACGATCCTCCGTTGCTATCCCTTCTTCCTTGCCTTCACCACTAAGCCCTGCATTCAGTGCTTGAGGGCTGGCAAAATGTCTGTGCACAAATGCTGACCCCCTGCACTACCACACTGTGACAGCCAAGCCCACCTCATAGCCATAATGGCAGCCGCAGAAGCGCTGGTCCGGGGCCACCCCGTCCTCGTGGCACACGCCGCGCATGTTGCAGGAGTTTTCACACCTGCATATCATGAGTCTCAGACGTAAGAGGACACACGTAAGAGCAAGACACCTCTCGCCAGCAGTACGCAATGTTATGCATAGCTTGTCATAGTCGCATGTGCACAGATCAAAAGGAGGCACAGCTCTCATGCCCAAACAAGGGAGCAACCATGATTTCCAGGTTACCTCTGTCTTAGAGCACAGGACTGCCCCGAGGAAAAAAGGAGAAGACGTTGGCAGCACCGCAATCACCATGTAAGAATGAAGGCAACAACTTGGTAGCAACTCAGCGTCCTAGGATAGCCATAACAGGCCTGCCACGTCTTTGTTCTTGAGCTTTCCCCCTTCTCACCTATTGTTAGGAACCGCATACACGTTGCCCCAGTAGAGCTTGGTGACCTCTTCCCGGGTCAGATTCCTGCGATCCTGTGGGAAGATACCCTCCCAGTACCGCGCCCTGGCATCGTCATGCTGGGGGGCATCAGAGATCTGGTCATGCACGGCAACAGAGGGCAGCCGTTTTGCACTCCCACTACAAGCCCTCATGCCACAGACTGTGATTCGGCCGACATGATCCTATTTCTACGTGTGTGCTGCAAGCAGAGTGTGAGCTCGCACTGCTGCAGCAACATGACCAGTCCTGAGCGTCTGCGTCCTGGAGTGCACAACAATAAGACGAGGCTTCGAAGGTGGTGAGCACAAAAAACCTTGATACAGCAGGGAGCACGCAAGCTTTGTACCATGTGGACACAGCAACTCCTGGGGAAAGACAGTTTGTATATGATGCACATGAGCTCTCCCACTAAAACCTGCTTCATTCTTGCTGCCCACCAACCCGTCAGACACTGAGCATTGTGCTGCTCCCCCCAACACCCCTAGAAACCCGCACCTGCTCCTCCTCAGGCTCCCCGTCCAGCTCATAGCACCGCGCCCGCGTCTCCACATGCGCCACGCACACACCTCCCTCCTGGCTGGCACAGTACATCTGCCAGCACTGCCGCAGGCAGGCGCAGTTCTGCGCCGGCACGCTGTTGCACGTCCAGCTGGAGGCGTTGGCACCCAGTGAGGTGCGGCAGGCTGGCAGCAGCAGCTGGGAGCAGTTGTCGCCGCCGTAGCCCCAGGGGCAGTCACAGCGCTGGGTTTCACGGTTGAAGTTGCCACGGCCGCCACACACTGCAGGTGCAGCAGGGCTGGTGGTTGGTTTGGGCGAGGAATCGTACGACCTAGCCTAGCTGCCTGATGTCTGCGCTGGCAAACCATACACAGTGCTTGTACTCACGCTGCTGCTCCGTACCGAGTGCACCAGCCACCCTGCAGAGTTAGACAATGCCAGCAGATGCCTTAGTGCGAGGGGTTTTAGATTGCAACACTTATCATCTACGAAGACAACTCACCATGTGCAGGTGACTGCCACCAGCAGCAGCACTACTGTCGGAAGTCCCATGGCTAGGTCGGAGCCAGAGACACCCGCACTGCCTAATTAACATGCCATGCTAAAGCAACAGTGGGAGACGGGAGTACTATATGAAAGGACCGTTGTTGTGGGAGTAGCACGGTTGCTCAGTCGGGGGGGCACGATGGTCATCCGCACATCGGTCGTTAACTTCACACGGCCTCTATGTGTATGTGTTTGATGTGGTTTGGTTTATTGACCTGCAGTAGCCTTTGGACGTAAAGGCCCGAGGCATCCAAGGTAGTATACTTCGGATCTTGCCCTGGATCCCTTTGTAGCATGTGGCAGATGAACATGCCGCAACAGTAGATGATACCAAGACTGAAGTGGCCAATGTGCCAGTACGGGGTCACCACCCAAACTGTTTGCCGTGTGTCAGTTTAGGAATAGCTGGCTGCTTGGATCTTATTTTTGTAAGGGGCTCTGTGGTGCACTTCGTTAAAGTGCCACCACTGTACCTAAGGGTGGGATAAGCACTCTTTCTCCTCGTTCCCAGTGTCCCACTCGCAGGGGCAGGCTGCAAGCACAACCAGGCGCAGAGATTCCCGGCAACTTATACAAGTAAGGAATACAACTGAATTATAACTGCCACACCCTCCCCTGGGCACAGCTGCCGCCAGCTGCCATCTGCATGTGCTATCGTCGCTGCTGGCCGGCTGCTGCAAGCTGCTGTTCCAACTGAGCCACCTGTGCCTGAAGTCGTTCAACCTCTTGCCGCAGTTGCAATACTTCTTCACTTCTGCTGCTGGTGTCGCTGCCATTCGCTGCCGCTGATGGCGCTTTGCTATCCCCGGCCGGGGCACCCTTGTATGGATCCCGCAGGAAGCGGGAGAAGGCTCTAATGGCATCAGGTCCCCGCACCTGCGGGGCAGCAACATAAACAAGCCATTAGGCTCCCCATTGCCACACCCACTGCCACAAGGCACTTGTCCAAATCTCCTAACGGCTGCCTGGCCATCCTGTGAGCCCTCATGAGCAGGGCATAAGCAGCTCTGGAGCTCGGGCACTCCTGCCTGCTTGAAGCTATTGGACCCTAAAAGACACAGGTAGCCCTGCCCCGTCTCTCGGCCCAGGCTCCCGTCCCGCCGCCCTACTGCGGCCTACTGCCAATTCCACCTTCTACAAGGGTTACTGCTATCAGGAACCCCGACACGGGGCATGCATGGCACATGACCCCACCTATACAGCAGCAATGGGGCGACCTACCTCTTCCTCTTGCAGTGGGCACTTGACTATGTGGAAGTCCTCGTACAGGTCGTAGAACTGCTCAAGATACTTCTGCTGCATGCGCACCCGAGCCGCCAGCAGCTTGGATGTGCCCACTGCAGCACAGCATAACACAGCGTTTCTAAGGAACATGCCTATAGTTATGCAGTAATCATTCACACTAAACTGTTTGGTTTGATCAGTTTCACTGTGCTCCTACGCCGCGGCACAGCATGACATGATTTTGACGCATGATGACCCGAGGCGGCTAGACTTCAACTGGCGACTTTGAGCACCGCACCCGAGCACTTCAGCCTCAAGCCTGGGAGTGATTCTTATGTTGCAGCTATGCAGCGGGTTCAGGTGTTGAACAAGGTGCAAGCAAAGCCCCACCTTCCTCAGGGAAGATCACTTGATTGATGACAATGTTGCGGCAGTCCATCTCAAACTTGGCTAGCTCCTGCATCATTGCAGCAACGCTGCAGGTCCACTTTCAACCCATACCATCATGCCTCACCGACCTCCTCCTCGTCCCCCCAGCTCACGCTCTTGAAAGCAGCCCACACGCCCACTCCAAAGGCTGAGCGGATGTTGCCATCAGCATCTGACCAAGAGAGCTTCCATAAGCACCTTAGTCAAAGAGACCTATCCGCTTCAGCAACTTGGCCTGAATCTCAGCAATCACCCTTGGCCTGGCGCTACCAAGTGTCTAACCATGCTGCCCCAGGGTGCAAGGTGACCAAACATGCAGCTCAAAATGAAGAATGCCCATACAGTCGACCCCAGCAGCAAAAAGCACGACCCACCTGCACCAGCCGTTCCGTCTCGTACAGGCTGAGGAACTCGGGTATACACACGCACACAAAAGTGGTCAACTCGGGGTCACGGAACTGGGCATTTACCTCCTCCACAACTTTCTGCAGCCACGCCATGAAAGTTGATTACAACAAGGTGTACGCCAGGAATGGGAATTCCCAAGGAACGGCCCTCGGGTTCTGGAAGTACTCGCATGGGGTGGAAGAGCAGGTGCACAGCCCTCCTGACGCGTGACAAGGACAGGCTGTAACTAAGGCATTCACGGACAGGCACGCTGTCATTCAGGCCTTGGATATACAGGCCTCCAGCAAAGCAGCCGAGCTATAGTGGCTCTCAGCCCAGCCACCCACCTTCAGTTGGTCCACCTTGCCCAGCAACTGATCCGCGATGTCCTCAGTGCCTGGGGCCCCCAGCATGCGTGTCATCTGGCTGGCCAGCCCGCCAAAGCTCTCCTTCAGGCTGATCAGCTTCTCCAGGCCCTTGTCTAGCGTGGTGGGGAACTGCAGCAGCCGCAGCGTGTGCCCTGCACATTGGAGACATGTGGTCAATATGAGAGTTACAAAGAGGCTGCGGGATGGGAAAGACACCCTTGACATGATGTGGTTGTGAGACTACAGGCACTTGTCTCACAAGCCCGGCGGTGCCCCACAGACTCAGATGTGAGGGTTACGAGACAATGTAGCCTGAGGGCTGGTAGTACGCCATGCTAGGGCACCAAGTCATGCACAGCGAGGAAAGTTATGAAACTGTACCGAATATCCCAGGGAAGCGCACCTGTGGGAGCTGTGTCAAACACAATGCAGCTGTAATCCATGGACTGAACCTGCAGCACAAGGTACACAGCACACGACGCCGGTCGGCATGTCAGAAGGCGATCCCACACAGCCGCCGGGCTGAGAAATGCCCTCTCCTCTAACATCAAAACAGGACACACACGCCGGGTGCAGCCGTTGCCCCACAGGGCCTGAATTTCATTGGCCTTACGAATGCCACCCTAGCCACAGCCACGAGACCTCCCAGAGAACGCAAGGAAAGAGGGAGATACAGGGAATTCTCACAAAGTAGCCAATACAGGGCCAGCCTGACTGCCACTGCCTGTTTGGCCCCTGGTGCCACGGCCAGCACGTGTCACCCAGTATGCACCAGCCCACAGGTCATCAGGCCGCGCTGCACTGCACCTGCATTTTCTGTTCCCTGCTTTCTTCCCTGTTTACCTGCTTCATCACCTCCGCAAAGCTCATGGCTTCGTCTATGCCTGGGATTGAGGACGAGATGTCAGCCAGGAACGACCCCGCCTCTTCTAGCACACCCAGCTCCCCCACATCCGGGGTAGGGTCCACCTCCTGCAGCAACCAGGTGGCTTAAGCTTCTTGAGTTGGCAGCACCCCAAGTTAGGCACAAGATACACAACCCTTACGCTGAGGTGAGTTGCAAGGACAGCAGCCATACGCTCGCATCTGGGACTTTCAAAATAGTGGCCCAGCTGTGTTGGCATCCTGGTCCAGCTCCTGCTGCCCTTGATCAAAGGAGGAACTTGGAGGAAAAAATCCACCCCAATATGCCCCCTTGCACTGTTCATGGAACCTGCCATTTAGTCACCAGCATGCGCCCCCCCCCACCGCCCCCTTCCCCAGCTGTGAGGCCTCAACCCTTCACAACCCAGAACATAAGTCCCACAGTCACATGGGCAGCTGCATATACAGGCACCTTACCATAGCAAACAGATTGGTGAAGCCGTCCACTTGGGTGGGCGTCCGAGTAAACTTCTGCCTAAAGGCGTCGGACAGGTTGTGGGCAGGGTCAGTGCTGATAATAAGCACGCTGTCCCTTACGGTGCTCAGCAGCGTTGCCAGGCTGCAGGAGCAGGTAGTCTTTCCCACTCCGCCTTTGCCTCCTACGAAGATCCACTTGAGGCTGGTCTGCACGCAGTGGCATCAGTCACATGCCAGTGTCAGCGGCGTGTGAACAGCAGACGACGCAACAAATCAGCACAGGGCGTCAGTCGGAAACTCTACAATGCGTAATGGTCCGGGATAGTTCCCGACCTGATCGAGCACATTTTGGAGGGTGGCATCAAGCTCGTCGGAGGCGTCAACAAACTCTGCCATGGTGTCAGAATGAAGTCTCTACGGTTTGATCTGCCTGATTTGCAATTGCAAACGAGTCTAACGAGTTTAAGCCTGCAGTACAGCACAGCAGGACGGAAAGGTATCCCAAATGGAGTAAGTGACCCTGCACGTAGGTGCACTGAGCTCTTAATATCGCTAGAATACAGTTCTTGATTACTCGCACCGCTCAGTTAAGACCACTCTCACCTAGAAGTCCAATGTCCTTGGACTAGGGACCGGGCCGTATTCCGGGTCAAGAGCCCTCAACATGACCTCTAGTACCTTGTTCGCACCATCTAGCGCCCTCGGGCCTGCACAACACTGTCCCCGCATGTCAGTGGCCCCTACCATGCGGCTGCCCTTGCCCCTAAGGCAGGGCACAGCCTGGAAGAGGGCTTGTGCGGCCAAGGTTGCCAGACAGGCGCGCCACCTGGCGACTATGCAGGCCTCTGCAACCCAGGTGTGTATACCACACACCTGGCAAGTCAGTGCGGTGTGGCCTGCTTGTTTCGCCGTGCCGCCGGGGCGCAGGAAGGAATGTGGCCCGCTACTGTCACAGCATGTGGTGGACGCTACCCCACTGCTATGTCGGCAGGAACGGTAGCTGTCAAGGTGGAGCTGGCTTCTGTATTCGCCAAGTATTGTTGGCTGCTGTGTGCGCCGAGTATCCCTGTGCTGTGAATGCTACTGCAGGCCCCTGCCAGCAGCCCCAGCTCTCAGCCAGTGTCCAAGGAAGGCGAGGTCCTGCGGGCCCTGTCACGCATCATCGACCCAGACTTTGGCATGACCATCGTCGACTGCGGGTTTGTCAAGGACCTGGAGGTGGACAGCGACAGCGGGGCGGTCAGCTTCAGGCTGGAGCTGACCACGCCGGCGTGCCCTATCAAGGACGACTTTGAGGCGCAGGTGGGCAGGCGCGAACACTGATATTTGCACCCCAGCTTGTTATGATGCGCGGCGGCCCTGGGCACTGCCAGCGCCATTGCTGCCCGGCCCACTTGCGTGCACTGCCACTGCACCGGAAACCATTTCTCCCCATCCAGGTCAGGGCGGACGCAAGGCCACTTGAACACTGATGGGACACATATGAGACCTGCGGAGTGCCGGTGTCAAGAACGGTAGTGGCAGGGAGCTGCCGGAAACACCAACATAGGGTTGGGTCTATGCAAAGCAGGCTAAGCAGTTTGTTGGGGAGCTGCCCTGGGTGAGCAGCGTGGCAGTCAAGATGGACGCGCGCCCGCCCAAGCCCCTGCTGCCGGACGATGGCCGCCCCAGCGGGCTGCGCAGCGTGTCCCATGTGATTGCGGTGTCGTCCTGCAAGGGAGGTGCGTCTGGCGGCAACTTTCAATGGAGAATCGAAGTGCTGCAAGATGAACGTAGAGCACCTGGCAGGCTGTTTGGTGTCCCCATTGGTTTTGCTCAAAGGATAAGGCCTGGCGTGCTGCCTGCTGGTATCGTTGTGTCTAGGATTGGTGGAACTCCCCAAGCCTTGTCGGTGGGTGGAGTAGCGTGGGTTGTCGCATCTGCCTGCTCCACCCTGCTGCATACCACTGCCGCGGTGTGAACACACCCTTGCTGGGATCAGCCTCAGCATGCGATGTCCAAGGAAGAGCTCCTCAAGCCCCAGCGGCCTGCTCACCCTCCCCTGCAGGCGTGGGCAAGTCCACGACCGCGGTGAACCTGGCCTACACGCTGGCCCAAATGGGGGCGCGGGTGGGCATCTTTGACGCGGATGTGTACGGCCCCAGCCTGCCCACCATGGTCAGCCCGGAGCTGCGGGTGCTACAGATGGACCCAGAGACCAAAGTGAGGGACCATGGTCTGGGTAGCCGTCAAGGAATGCTGGTTGCCAAGGGGCAAAGGGAAGGGATAAGCAGCAAGGGAATCACCCGGTCAAGGGCAGCGGTCAGCGGACTGGATGATCCAGGGGACGAGGATCTTGAGATTGACAGGTTGCCCTTGGAAGTAGGAGGGAGAGGAGGGGGAACAGCGGGGTCAAGTGTAATAGCTAGACTTGAAAGGCAAGGTATGTTGGGAATTTGGATGTGCCAGCTCGTAAAAATCCCTGGTGTGTGCTTGTGTGGGGCTGGGGAAGGGTTGAGAAGCAGGCCATGTGCACTTGTGTTGAGCCTGGAATGCCCTACCTTGTAAATAATTCAGGCTCTCGACCTTCACATCTGTTTTGTGATCAAGTTCAAGAGAAGCGGCTGCAACCAGCCTCTTGCTGCCACACTGTAGGCCATCTACCCGGTGGAGTACGAGGGCGTCAAGGCGGTGTCATTCGGGTTTGCGGGGCAGGGCAGCGCCATCATGCGCGGGCCCATGGTTTCAGGGCTTATCCAGCAGCTACTGACGACCACGGAGTGGGGGGAGCTGGATTACCTCGTTGTGGGTGAGTGTGCTGGAGTTACGCATGGACAAAGTATTGCAAAGGCTCCGAATGAGCTGAGCTAGACTACTCAGTTATCCCGAGTCAATGTTGAGACATGAGGTACCTGCTCTCAGTCCATCAGGGCCACTTACCACCAGGCAAGGAACGAGCACTGCCACTGGGTACACAGACGATAAGTAGTGTTTTGCCTCTGGGTTTCTGTTGTCCTCCAAGACAGCTGTTGTTTGGGATTCGCTGGTGGCACTGCAGGTGGCGTGTATTAGCTGCATCTGCTTGCACTCCCTGATACTATCAGCCGTTGCCTGACACCCCTTTCGCCTGTCTGCAGACTTCCCGCCCGGCACCGGCGACATTCAGCTGACCCTTTGCCAAAGCGTCTCCTTCTCAGCAGCCGTCATTGTGACCACGCCACAGAAGCTGGCCTTCATCGATGTGGCCAAGGGCATCCGCATGTTTGCCAAGCTCATGGTAAGGGAGGGGTGGCCTTCAGCTGATAACAATTGGCCAGGACTCTACAAGAGGCCTCTATTCCCTGGGGCTGTGACTGGGGCTAGGGCTACTCCCTGTTGCAGCTAGATATAGATGGTCAAACAGCACTACCAGGAACATTGGCCAAGCCTGTGGTGTGTATTGGCGCTTGCCTGGTGCCTGCCACGGAAGCTGGGTGCCGGAGTACCCGCCATGGCACCTGCTAGCAAATTTGAGGGAACCCAGCTCTGCCTCCAGATGCTGCATTCTCCTTGGAAGCCCGACGGCCTTGATGGCCGAATCAGAGAACGACTTATGCCGGTTGTTGGTCTCATGCTCTGACACTTGCACCGGTGTTCATAAGGGAGTGTGAGCTCTCCTTATAACCTTACGTATAATGTGGTAATGGCCTGCAGGTGCCTTGCGTGGCTGTTGTGGAGAACATGTCCTTCTTTGATGCGGACCACAAGCGCTACTTCCCTTTTGGCCAGGGCTCTGGTAAGCTCGCTGGTGCTTCAGGGCAAGTAGCGCAGGATTCCTGGGCGGGAAGCCTTGGCTCGTGATCGGATGGACATCCGTGCTGCTGAGAGTGTTCAATGGGGGCCCGTTGCTGTATCAAAGCACTTAGTCCTGGACGCCCAAGCAGGCTCTGCGCCGCTGCTAGCTTTTGGTGCCGGCCGCTGCTCTCTTTCTTTGGTTGCCAGGGGCGCCTGCTTAGCCAGCAGCGCCAACCGGATTGCTCAACCAGATCCCCTTTTTGTGATGGCCCCTCCCCTCCACTCCGGAACCCTGCGCCCTCACTGCCTTTGTCTTGCGAGCCAAGACTTCATGTCACAGTCCGCTGTGTGTGTCTGTCTGACTTGCCGTCTGTGGTGAGTGCCGTGCTGTAGGCGAGCGCATCGTGCGTGAGTTTGGTATCCCCAACCTGGTGCGCTTCCCCATCGTGCCCGACCTCTCGGCTGCCGGCGACTCTGGCAAGCCGCTTGTTGTGGAGGACCCCTTTGGGGCCACTGCCCAAGCCTTCTCACAGCTAGGAGCGTCAGTTGTTCGAGAGGTGAGCCAGATTGCAAGGGGAACGTGGGTTGTCATCTGAGGGGTTGGGTGGCTCGGGTGGATGGGTCAAAGTTTGGGTGCGATACCGTAGGCGATGCGAGCTCAGGGTTTCGAGAAGACTGAAGAGCTTGTAGTGGGTGGGAGGCCCTCTTGCCGATGGGAAACATTGTAAGACAGACGAGCCGCTTAAGGCACCTTCAGCTCGGCATTGTGGTCGAGGGATGCAAGTGTTCGCGGCCCTTTCAACATCGGGGCTTTTTTGAACCCTTTCAGTGGGCTGCTTGGCAGCATGTATCTAGGGTGGGAGCTAGGTAGAGACAGGTCATGGCAGTCACTGCCAGCCTACCATATGCTGCTGCTGTAGTTTGCATGAGAACAGCTGGCCTGCTTTGGACGCCTCAGAGTAGGCCTCATTGCCCTGACTGGCTCGTTTGTAACCAGTGTTGAGCTTGCATGTCATCGTGGCAGGTGTCCAAGCTGCGCATGGCCTCCAAGACTGCTGTGCGGTACGACAAGGAGCTGCATGCGCTCGCAGTACGGATGCCATCGACGCAGGTGAGAAACCCAAATTTCACGCTGCCAGCATGATCATAAGTCTAAATTCACTGACCTAACCAGCAGAAGGGCAGCGCATGACAAGGGCCCCCTTGCCTGCTTGTACCCATCTGTCTGTGGTTGACTAACCTACATTGGCGGTTGGCTTGCCCATGGCTAGGATTTTGGTGAGTTGGATCCGTGCCTGAGCGGCGCGCTGCCTCAGGCCGTGTTCTAGCCTCACATATCTGCAGGAGGAGTTCCTGCTGGACCCCGCCACCGTGCGACGGCACGACACCAGCGCCGCCAGCATTAATGAGTGGACGGGCGAGAAGATGCTGCGGGACGAGGACATACCTGATGACGTGGAGCCTACCTCTGTGACTCCTGTGGGCAACTACGCAGTGCAGATCACTTGGCAGGACGGCTTCAACCAGGTATGGCTGCGTGGGTATGTGCAGGGGGCTGGGTAGAAGCCAAGATCACAAGAGGGGCCCCTGGTTGCGGGGATGAGGCTCAGGGTGCAGCGTCCAGGAGTGTGAGGAGCGGGGTTGGGGGCGCGCTTTTTGTTATTTAATGGGAGGTAGTCCAATCTCTCAGGCAGGGTCACCTGGAGACGAGGGGTGTACGGGGTGGCTTTCAGTGCTAGCTGGGTACCTCGGCCACAGCATGATGTCTTCAGGGTACTAGATCCTTGCTGCCCAAGTCCACATCAGGGCAAAGGTGTTGTGATGCTCTGCTCTCTTGTTGTGACAGCGGGCGTGCGAATGCCTTGAAGGCCAACCTGGCGGCTGCATTTGCAATGGGTTGGGGAGTATCATGAAGGCAACATGGATGGCAATGGCAACAGAGTTGGTAGCACGAGATATTCAGCTGGTAGTACCCGGTAGTTGTTCACCGGCTGCCCTATTGCTGCCCTGCAGATTGCTCCCTTTGAGCTTCTGGACAGCCTGCCGCGGCTGGACTTGGCGGCCCGTCAGGCAGCAGCAGCACCACAATCACAGCAGCAGGAACCGCAGCTCACAGCCGCCCAGCAGATACTGGCCAGGGCTCAACCGGCTGCCAGTTGACAGCCTGGACGAGGAGTGCTTGCTGCCACACCTGCTTCGAGCCCTGCTTTTTTCTTGTTCTGCATCTATTTTGCTTTACCGCTTGCGCTGATAATTGCGATGACTGGTTTTGTTGGACTTGTGGATACGAGGCACCAGACTAGAAGAAGTCCCCAGCTGCTCTGCTGTTGCCTTGCTACCAATCACACCTCACGCACTTCAGTGCAAGCACTGCGGGACAGGACGCTGGCCATCCATGTAGCGCACCTATTTCAACAGCAAGAGGGTACTAGCCACCTGGGCGGCGATGTGACGCACCCCCAAAGACTTTCTTATGCCTGCGCTACTGCAAAAGGTGGTCATTGCTGCCAAACAACGGTTTGCACACTCTCATGTCACAAAGCTTTGCTCACTCTGGACTAGTATTTCGGACGACACGGTTGAACATTGAGGGAAGGATGCAGCTGCAATTACAATCAGGCTGCATACAAGTTTATCAGCACAGCTTCCCCTACCTCTGACTGTCCGGTATCCCTGCCGCCATCAACAAACAAAGCATAACTGCATACACCCCCGTCCGCCCAGTATACCCATACCTCCTCTCCAATCGCATTACCTGCCACACTCAACAAATGTTCTCCACCGCTCGCAGGCAGTATCCACACAACCAAAGCAAGGCAGGGCATGGGCGCTGGCTTGGTCAGTGAGCCACATCTCGCTGCCTGGGGAACACCCATTGGCGTGGTTGGCTACGGACGGGGAGAATGGTACAACCGGGCAAGATGGAGGCGCCTTCCAACTAAAGAGCACAAGGTTTACTGGTACCCCTGCAAGCTTCCAACTCTGCTTCCCACAACCCATGGCACAATGCCATGATGTATAAGCATGATGTATGCATGAAGTAAGGGTCGCCACAAAAGTCCTACAACCAATTCTGCCATTCAAGCGGTATCCAACCTACACCGCAGAGCTTCAGCTCTGCTCCTCTACTTTCATGACCACGGAAACCCCTTCAACTCTTCCCGCTGCAGTATGGCTTGCATATCTCGCCTTGCTGCAAGCTGCTGCATGCTGCCAGGGACTTCAGTCAGCGTGCCACACGTCCTGAACACGGCCCGCTGGAGGCTGGGCAGCTGCAGCAGGCTCAGCCCTGCCCGGGTGGTGGGCTGGGTGATGGCCCAAGTGTCAAAGCCTGACAGGCCCGTCAGCCTCAGGCAGCGCAGGTGGGACAGCTGTGGGATGCCCTGAGGCAAAGCAGGCAAAGCAGGCACCAATGCACCAGTGTGAGAAATGTATAGGGAGCGGAGGTTATGGCAGGAATGCACCCTGCCTCTCATGTCCCCACCTTGCGGCGGACTCACATCAGTGCACGGAGCTAGGCTTTGGCCCTACTGGCCACCATTGAGAGGCATACAGGTCGTCAGTTGTGCATGTATTCCAGTGTCCCCGCCACTGCACGCCTGATGTGGTCCTCCCGAGGGTGTGAATTGGTCAATTACAAGCTGAAGGGTAACATCCAGTGCAGCCCAGTACAAGCATGGCGGACACACAAGGAAGTGCATGTTGAGACACTTGCCTCCTGCAGGACATCGGTGTACTGCCGCCTAAAGCCCAGGTGCAGGGAAGTCAGGCCGGCCAGAGCCGACAGAGAAGCAATGTCAGCACTCAAGGCTGCAGGAGATGCTGCAGTCTGGTATCCGATGGACTCCAGCGTGAGCCTTGCGAGGGACTTGAGATTTGTGACCCAGGAAGGGAACTCCAAGTACTGTTGGGCGCCAATGCTGACTGCAGGGGAAACATGTAGTACTGGTTACTATCATGTCCAAAAGAATGTGTTTGCCCCTCAGGATGTGCAAGCAGCACTAGTTCCCTGCGAGCATAACCCCTTAGCATGCCTTGGCTCAGCTCTGTCGCTCTTAGCCGGGCTCGATAACCTCTCCCCTTGAACAGTTGGCCACCGCCTCGCATGCCATATATGGATGACTGAACTCATACCAAGTTTTAGACACGCAGCTACACCTGCCTTCCAACCAACACACTGGCGCTTGTGCGGTGGCTTATGCATGCCAATCCCCTAGCCCTCACGTTCTAGGTGTTGGAGGGCCGGCAGGCTGCCCAGCTCCTCCGGTAGCTGGTGGTATGACGCCTCACCACTGTGCCGACCAAGCATGGCATCAACAACCGTGACTCGCAGCCGCGTCAGTCCCGGCAAGCACTGCCCGATACGGCTGACTTCCCAGCGGTGCAGGGGCAGCTGCGACTCGATTTCAAGGCAGCCCAGGTGGCTGAGCCCCGCCAGGCCCACCCCCAGCCCCGAGCCTCGGTCCCTGCCAACGAATCTCAGGCGGAGGGTGTGGAGAGACCGTGAGGGGTTGAGGGCTGCCAACACAGCGGCGGTGCCTGCCGCGTCGCTGGTACCAGGGAAGCAGATGCGAAGCCTGCACAGGGCATCTGCCCTGGCTAGGCGCAGCAGCCACAGAATGCAGCCCACGTCTGCATGGCTTCTCCAGGGAGGGACGGCGATGTCGGCGTCTCCCCACAGCTGTCTGCCGCAGCGAAAGGCCTGCGCCCTCCACTGCCGGTTGACCAGGCTGCCGCGGATCCTGAATGGCGGGAGTGTAGGGTATGGTCATGACTTTGATCCAATACAAGGCGGACAGCCCCGGAGCTGGGCGGCAGTGCAAGCTGCCTATCAGAGGCTCTGAGAGCACAGACCTATTCTTCACCAAGGCGGGCAAAAGCTCACAGCCTCTACTCAACACCCTCGCTGTCCAGGGGAAAATGGTGCCCATGGCGTGACAATGTCATTCCACACGCTGGAACATGCCTATCTGCTGGAATACTGTACCAACTGTGTCTCTTGACTCCCACCTGTCCTTGGTGGTGTCCAGGTAGCCCAAAACCTTGCCAATCACCTCATCAGGCACCTCCCCCAGCACCTGGCGCATCTTGTGCTGCCTGCTCTGCAGCAGCTTGCTCTCCAGTGTGGCAGCCACCTCCCCATGCCCTTTGTCCCTGGCTAGGGACAGCGGGGTCAAGCCATGCTTGTCGCAAATCTCTACGGCTGCCCCTGCTGCCAGGAGCACCTCCATTACTGCCGGGCTGTTTGCTGCTGCTGCACAGTATAGTGGTGTCCATGCATTGGCTCCCCCTGGGGCATCGATAGCTGCTCCTGCTTGTTGCAGCAGTGATACAACTTCTGCATCCCCTGCCCTGGCTGTTAGGTGGAGCGGCATCCAGTCGTCGCTGTCAACCACAGAAGGCGACGCGCCTGACGTCAGGAGAGCAACTACCGCAGACTGCCTGCCATGCTGCGCTGCTAGGTGCAGTGCTGTCAACTGCCCAGTCCGTGTGGTATCACCAAGAGATGCACCAGCCTGCGCCAAGCGCGAAATGACCGGTGCATGGTCGCCTGCTGCTGCTGCATGCAGGGCTGTCCACCTCTGCTGATCCCTCCCTGCCACGTCTGCTCCTGCTGCCAGGAGGGTGTGCACTGCTGGCAGGCTGCCCTTCCCTGCTGCCAGGACCAGGGCGGTACTCAATACAGAGGGAGGGATTGACGGCATCCCAGCTTTTAGTAGTGCTGCCAAGACAGCTGGTCTGCCTGGCAAGGTACAATCCCTGGCAGCCAGTGTGATGGGAGTCTCACCATCCTTGGCCACTGCTGACACAAGAGATGGCGCTGCTGTCGCTAACAGCAGCTGCAGGGTGCCCAGGTCACCTCTCAGGGCGGCAAGGTGCACTGCTGTGTAGCCCTGTGCCTGTGCTGCCCCTGGGCTTGCACCGCTGCTCAGTAGGAGTGTCACCATCTCCTGCTGCGCTCCGCTTACTGCCATGTGCAGGGCCGTGCAACCCTGCTTATCGGCTGCATCTACAGGTTCGCCGGCCGCCAGCAACAGCTTGGCCACCTCCAAATGTCCTGACAGAGCTGCCAAGTCGAGGGGCGCCCTACCGGATTTAATCCGCCAAGGAAGCTGGAGCTCCAATTACTAGCAACCACTGCGCCACCTGTAATCGACCACCCCTAGCTGCTCCATGCAGGGCCGTCAAGAGCTTTTTGGGGGTGGGAGCGTCAGGCCGCAAGCCACCTTTGATAAGCTCTTGCACACGAGAGAGCTCTCCCATATACGCCGAATTGTATAGGAGAGTTGCGGGGTGATGCTGGGACGTGCTCATGACACATCCTGAGCTTGCCTCTCCAGTTGCCTCTCTACGACTTCTCCTGTCGCAATCTACAGCTAATACATGTGTCGAAGCGGCAAATACCGAAACAAGGTGTGACGACTCCAAGGCGCTGGCGGTGGGCGGTGGGAACCTGAGTCCTGGGATGAAGAAGTTGGGATGAAGAAGTTGCCCCATCGGATCGGAGTTGCAAACGAAGCTAATAGTGAAGAGGCCTGTCCCCTGCGTTGACAACTGCCTACCTCCCTGACACTTGAACCCTAGATCAGCTGTCTGGCACCATGGCTTCCAAGGAGACGAAGTGGCCTGCTGAGCTGGGATACCATATGCCAGCAGAATGGGAGCCGCATCAGCGCACATGGATGGGGTGGCCCGAGAGGCCAGACAACTGGCGGAATAATGCTAGGTGTGGTGCCAGGCTTCTCCTGTGGTCAGCACTCAGCACGTGATGTCCCTAGTCTTGCCATCCTCTCAGAGCTGTTGCGCCACATAGTGGGGAAAACCTTTGAGCCTTGGACGGCGCCTTCTGTGCTGCCGCGCAGCTTTGCCCAGGCAGCCTTTGCTGAGGTTGCCAAGGCCATCTCCCGCTTCGAGCCGGTCACGATCTGTGCAAACCCTGACGCTGTCAAGCATGCACGGGAAGTGTTGCCGGAGAACATTGACGTGGTGGAGATAGCCCAGGATGACTCCTGGTTCAGGGACTGCGGCCCCACAGTAAGTCCTTCCTAACATTGGATATGGAGGGCCAGGCACTGTTCAGCAGGGGATCAGCTGCTCTTCACCACGGCTTAGCCAGCTGATTGGTTGCAAGCTGTGTGGTTGTCCTGCAGTAACATCACGGCTGTTATGTGGTTTGGTGGGGTCCACCTGACCTGCCATGCTCCGTTCCACCTCAGCTGCCTTGGGGCGCTGCACCCCCACTGTAATGATGATGGTTGCCTGGGCTGCCGGTGGAGAACGGCGTCCCCTCAGTTCTGTGTTCCCTATGTGTACCGTTGCGGTTGTATCCGGCCAATGTATGAGTACGGTACCATGCTGTGCTGGTCCTGCCGCTGCTGCTGCAGTTTGTGGTGAAAGATGAGGGCGGAGGCAAGCGCAGCCTGGCGGGTGTGAAGTGGCAGTTCAACGCTTGGGGCGGCCATGAGGGCGGCCTGTATGATAATTGGGACAACGACCAGAAGGTAGCGGGTCATATTCTAGAGGTGAGTGGGACTGGGACAAGTGTGTTGCAGGGTCAGCTCTTTATCTGATGGACAAGAGTATATGGCAGCCCCACCCATGCCACTAGTGTTCACAGTAAGTAGGCTCTACTACTGAGATGGAATACTCTAGCATACGGTGTTGTTGGTAGTGCTACTTTGCTATCAGTAGCTTCCCCTAGGTACAGACAAGCTGCTTCAGACACTTGCAGCCCATCAGGTGCGTATGAGCAGCTGTACGAAGCTGGGGAACTCGGTCCCTTGGTGAGCTTGTCGCTCAGGTGGACCATGGTCAGCAGCCTGCTACGTCCACAAGTCAGGGTAGGAAGCAATTGCATCACACAGAGTCATATGCTTCCCGTCCTTGCAGCTTGCTGGTGTGCCCAAGTATGAGTGCCCCATCATCCTGGAGGGAGGGAGCATCCATGTTGATGGCGAGGGGTGAGTCAACATGGGGGGTCTGTGGCCTCAATTACAGAGGCTGCTAAAAAAATGTTTCCCTGGTAGTTCCCTCAGAGTGGCTTCACCTATTGGGACTGCCACCCGTCTGTAGGAGCGGTGTGGGATGTTTTTAGTCATCAGACCAGCGCTAAGCCAGCACAGCCTGGCAAATCTGGGAGCGGTCCCCGTGGTAGAAACGCCGAGTCTAAGCTCTGGTGCCTGGTGGGTGGGTGCAGAACGCTGCTAACCACGGAGGAGTGCCTCCTCAACCACAACCGGAACCCCAGCCTGTCTCGGGAGCAGATAGAGGACTGGCTGAAGCGCATGTTGGCGGTGCAGGCAAGTGCGCGGTCCATCTGGGGCCATCCCTGTTAAGAGGCAGAGCCTGGAACTGCAGGCGACTGCCAGTGCGGATAGCATGGATGTTGCAGAGCTTGACGCAAAGGTTGGGGGCGCCGGCGAAGGCTGGAAATGCAGGTGGACGCTGGGCTAGAGTCATCGGCCCAGGGACTGCAAGCACGGCTTGTGCAAATCATGAGCTAGGGCATAACCAGGTCTAGTGGACTGAGGTGCATGTGCGAGTACACCTATTCATGAGCAATGCTTCCACTCTCCCAGTGGCCTGCCTTTGTGTAAGGTTCCCAGCTATACAGGTAGGCTGGAAGTGTTCATGCTGCGCCGGGCCGTACGCACTTACCAACCCAGGCAATCCTTGCAGAAGGCCATGGGGGGCTGAGGAATTGTCAGCAACTCCAAGGCTTAGCTCTAAGGCTTTTGCCAACCTGTCGTTTGCATGCAGAAAATCATCTGGCTCACAAAGGGGCTGTTTGGGGACGACGACACCAACGGCCATGTGGACAACTTTGCCTGCTTTGCACGGCCAGGGGTCGTGCTGCTGGCATGGACAGATGACGAGAAGGATGAACAGGTGGGCCAGCTTTGACAGAAGGCCGACACTTGCCATGCCCCAGAGCCAAACTTGCCTTATCTTGCAGCCCAGGGCTGTGATATCAGCCTGGGCAGCCGGTTAGAGGGACGAGCAGCAGGGGCGAATGTGTAGCAAAGCCAGCAGATTTGTGGCGACGAGACCAGTCAGCGTGCAACCTAGGGTTGAAAGTGGCTTGGGCAAGCGGTGGTACGGATGAAGGTCAAGCAGGCATGGCAGCAGGGTGTCAGTTAGGGAGTGGCAGGTGAATTGAAAGGCTGGGTGCGGCCATGGTAGAAGTGTTGGGTGCCCTGGTCACAGCAGAGGGAGGTGCCAGGTTTGCCAGGCGATAGATCGACCAAGGGAGTGTGTAGTAGGCTTGAGCTGACCTCTAGAGGCAGGGCACCTTCCAGCATCGTGTGTATGCAGCGTGCTCTAGCCCCTGTCACGCACAGTCATCGCAATGCCTTGTCAACGTCTCCTGTGCCTGCAGTACGCAATCTCCTGTGAGGCGCTGCGAGTGCTGGAGGGCTCCACAGATGCCAAGGGCCGCAAGCTGCAGGTTGTCAAGGTGCCCCTGCCGGAGCCGCTGTTCGAGTCCGAGGAGGAGTCTGTGGGAGTGACGGTAAGCAGAGCTTGACATCTATGCCTCACGCTCTAAAGTATCCCTGCTAATGTCCTTCTTCCAATTTGAGAGGGAGACCGTGGGAGTGATGGTTGGCTGGTTAGTGAGATGGGTTTCTCCATATGTAGTACCCCGCTACCCAGCTACCCATGCTTCGGGATCCATTGCAGCTGTCCCCCTGCCACGCTGCTGACCAACTCCTTCCTGTTATGTACATCGTTAATGTACATTGTTAGAAGAATTGAACTGATGGGTTTTGGCCTGGATGACCTTGGGTGGCGGGGGTTTGGGTGGCGCGTCTTGGTAGCCACAACTTCAACTCAGGTCTGAAAGATGGTGGGAGTAACTCAGGTCTGGAAGATGGTGGGAGTGAGTGTACGCACCCATGTCGTGTGTGGCCCACAAAACAATGCCTTGCTCCTAACTCTTGGATGGCAGAACACATGCTAATGTTCCACATGAATACCCAGCCGCCTTTCTCAACCCTAGCCAGGGCCAGTAGGAGCCCGCTGGCTGGCATTCACAAGCACCAATAGCGGTCATCAGTCATCCTGGTATTTTGTTCGCCCCACTTGTGGGCAGATCACGGTAGCCTGATCAGGGGCCGGTTCTCTGTTAGACTAAATTAGTCAACCCTCCCCCCCCCCCCCCTCCTCCTCTTTCCCTTGGCTGCAGAGAGTGTCTGGCTCAAAACCGCGGCTGGTGGGGACACGCCTGGCTGGCTCCTACATCAACTTCTACATCTGCAACGGCGGTGTAATCATCCCGGCATTTGGTGTGCCGGCAGATGAGCGGTAGGCTTTTCATGCTCGGCAGTTCGCAGTCCTCTGCTGGTTGTCATAGCCCGGCAATCACACCATGAATCCACCGCTTTTGCAAGAGCATATGCCTTTTAAGAGTGAGTGTGCCTTTTGAGAGTGAGGTCAAACAAGCTCTGGCGCTCAGGCCCTGCTGCAGTACTCAGCTCGCCAGTACTGCCACCGGCATTGCTCTCCAATGCAGGGCAAGGGCGGTGCTGCAGGAGGCCTTCCCCGACCGCAAGGTGGTGCCAGTGCAGACGCGGGAAGTACTGCTTGGCGGCGGGAATATACACTGCATCACGCAGCAGATGCCAGCGAGTGCCCTTTGACAGTGGATGAGCAGGCGCGCAGGGTCAGCAGTGCACTCGGAACCATTGGGGTGGACCATTTGGCTGTGTGTGGGCTGATCGAACTGCACAGCCAGTGTGGTGGGCTCGATTGCTGCATTGTGACTGTCGCCTGCATGGTAACGAGGTTGCTCAACTCCCACCTGCCCCCCCTACGCCAGCCCCTGTCGTGGGTTTGCGGCAATTTGCTGGCAGCTTGCAGCACGTTCCTCTTATTCCAGGCTGCGGAGGTTGTTTGTACTTTGTCTGCTATTCTCCTGGTCTCAAGATCCGAAACGCACGCGTCAGATATGCCTTCTTACCCCCCTATGCTGCTCACCTGTCAAACCACCCCCTGTTGACTCAACACTCCACAGAGCATCCCAGGGCATCCCTTACACGCCATCCTGCTCAGCTAACCCACAGATTGCACTGCCTGCCATCATTATCTACAGGCCTCTGTTGAAACCGCCTTCAAGCTCGGTGCCTTGCCCAGGCAAGGACAGACGCACCGTGGCCTGTAAGGCCCTGCGCACGGCTTACTGTGACAAGTGAAGGGACGGCAAGTCTTGAGGGTGCTGCAAAGTCCCAACTCTGCTGCCCTTGTGTACAGGCTTGCGAGCCCGCCCTCTTCTTGCCCACTGCGTCACGTCCACAACGTCGTGAAGCAAGAGGGAACGCTGTAACTCCTGCTAGAGGTTTCTAACTCGATAAAGATCCATAAGTACAGGTGCAATCGGTATACCTAGGTCACAGCAGACCGCATTAGATGCCACAAATCACACTCACAAAACAAGGCCATACCGCTTGGCACGTTTTGGCCCCGGGTGAAAGTGGCCCTGTCCGGGGCGCCAAGTGACGTGCAAAAAGTAGTCACCGATGACCACTTGGCGGGCAGGTCACGTAGCCCCTCGAGTCGCCTAAACCCCAGAGCCATAAATGGTCGCATTCAATCCTCTTCCTCATTTCCAGCTTGTTTGACCTCAGCAGCCCGCTGCCCTCCGCTACTCCTCGACCATCTAACCAGCAGAAATGGTGTTCGCAACCAAGGCAGTCGCCAGCAAGGCCGTCTCAACCTGGGGCAAGGGCGCCTTCCCGTAAGTACTTCCTGGAAAGCATGAAAAGTCTGTATCGGAAGGCTTGCGGTACTGGCCGCGCCACCCAAACAAAGGCCCAGCTCTACATCAACAAACAGCTCGTTAACCTTTCACTTTCTGCTGTTGCAGGAAGCCTCCCATCGATGTGTGAGTTTCAACCCCGCCGTGTGTTGGTCTGAATTGCATAAGCAGCTGCTGTGCTGGCCCAGAAGCGTGCAGCCCTGATCACAGTGGAACCAGCGCTACCGAAACTGGTAGGCTGATTGTTTTGCTTACTTATCCTGCAGGCTGCCCCTTCTGACCGCTGTGGGCGTGGGCTGCGTTGCCGCTGTGTGGTCCATGGGCCGTAACCTGGCAGTCAACCCTGAGGTCTGGTGAGTACCTGCCACGCAGTGGTAGCGCAGGCTGCCATAAATGCAGACGAAGGCCGCAGCTGGGTCAGATCTGCACAGCTACAGCGTTACAATGTTGCTGACGATGCCCAACAAACGTTGCCCACCTAAACAAGCAGTCACCCCGCTGACCACCGCTGCCCATTTCCCTGCTGCAGCTGTACAAAGGCCTACCGTGGTGGTGACAGCCTTTGGAATGATGAGGAGATTCGCTCCAAGTCTGACCAGTTCAGGCCCTTCCCCTTCATTCTGCGCATGATGGCCAAGGTGAGCTGACACTGCACGCTGGCACGGGGTTAACGTTCCTGCAACCAATGAATTGCAAAGAGTTGTGGCAGCCCAAGCAGCATGTATGTGTTGCCAGCAACACAAAAGCCAGAACTGAGGTGCCTGAGATGCATAGCAGCACCGTGAATGCCTGCGGCTGTGCCCTGCCCCCACCTGCACCCCGTCCTCTAAACCTGCCGGCTTGTATTGAACCATTTTTGTTCCCACCTCTGCCATGCAGCTTGGCAAGGCCAGCACTCCCTCTGGCGAGTGGAGCCAGTGACCGACCGCCTTGAGCAGCCCTGCAGCATAGCAAGCAAAGCAGGCGGTGGCTGAGCTGAGATACCCAACTGACCGCACTGCTCGCGCTTGTGTGTGAAGCCCTGCGGAGGGCACCCTTGACTGGTAGGGAGGAGAGGCATTGCTTAGTTTCATTTGTTGCGCAGCATAGCACGGCGTGCCCCCCGGCTGCCTTGGGGCCTTGAGAGGCCCCGCTTGTCCGGCGCGCGTGCTTTCCTTTTTGCTTGTACCTCCATTAGCTTCTTTGCTTGTATACATGCCTTTGCAAAGAGTGTACCCATGTCGCTAAGATCTTCCGGTACCCAAGTGAGAGCAAGTTTTGTAACCAATAGTTCTGGGTTACCCCCGTGAACGAAGAACGTGACCTGTCCCCAAGACTCAGGCGCGATCTGCATCCAGTCCTGTTCACACAGCTCAACTCTCACTCCCCGTCCGCACTACCTGCCACCTATGCTTATAACAAGACACAGAGCATAACTGCATAGAACCCTGTCAGCCGGTTTACCCGTACCTCCTCTTTGAACGCATTACCTGCCACCCTAAATAGAATCACGCGGTCCGTTACCTGCAATTTAGTCGTGGTCCAGCACTAGTCCAGCACTCTTGGGCAGTGGCGAATGTAGTCCCACTACATCCAGCCAATGCCCCTGCAGCTTAGCAAACAACGCGCACTGCAGCCTCAATCGCGCCCTGGCACTTGTGCTCCGCCCAGACTCTTATTAGAATGGGTGGCAGGTAGTGCGAACAGGGAGTCAGAGTTGAGCTGGACTGACAGGGCTGGATGCAGAATGAGCCTGAGTCTTGCCTGAGTGCTCTTATGCTTAAAAGTTTGGAAGCCCCAAAGCATACCCTGCAGCCAGTCCTGCGTATAGTCTTGAGAACCTACTCACTACCTGCCACCATAGCAATCGTTGCTTCAGAAATCACGATGGAATGCACGTGACAAGAAGAGGTCAGACAGCAATTTCGCAGGTGTCAGCTGCGTCAGTTAGCAAAGCGTAGGGTGACATCATTTAGTGCCTCGCAACCACTCCCACCAGCACTTCTAAAGCCCACGTCAGCAAACAGGCTGCTGACCTTCCTCAACCATGCCGACAGCACAGACCAGCTGGCACCCATCGCTGGTGAAGGCATCATGCGTTCCGCCGGTGGTTGGCAAGCTAAGCGCGGCTCTTTCACAAACAGGATTGATCAAATCACTGCAGATGTGTTTGGTCATAGCCAGCCAAAAGTAGCCGAGATCGATGACGCCGGGCGCCCAGGTGGCGCGTAGCCTATGGTGTGATGCATTGTGATAGGGGCAGGTGGCTAACACAACGCCTCTCGCGACCCTCAAAGTGATAAACTCTAGAATGCCCTGTATTTAGTCACAGTCCTTGGCAGTTCCCTAGCTGCAGCCGCCGCTCCTAGCCGCCCTTCCCAACCTTTTGTAGCATCGCGAGCCCGTCAGCAGCCATGGTTGGACCCACGATCCCTAGGCTTGCTAAGGAGATTGCAGTGTGGCGCTTCGGCGGTGGCACATTCCCCAAGCCTCCCATGGATGTGGTGAGTCCCTCAAGAGGCCTGCTAAGCAAGGTGCTGCAGATGGTGCAGGCTCTTATGCCCCTTCAGGCTTGTAGAACTCTCCTGAGCTTCATGAAAAGAACACTCCCACACTATCTGATGGGTGTGCTGGTTTTCTGTTGCCTGCAGGCTCCCCTCCTCACCATGACAGCTCTTGCCTGCATAGCCGCCACCTACATGTCTATCCGCGACATAAGGACAAATCCTGACGGTGAGCACACCTTGCTGCCCTTTGGGTATGATCCTCGGCCATCACTGCCTGTAGTTTCGCATGTTTACAACGTGCACGCAACCCTTGCTGCGCCCTGCCACTCTAGGTGCCAGGCTGTAGTTGTGGTAGCCAACATGCGCTGCGCTGTCTCTATTTTGCCTGCAGTGAGGCTGACAAAGGCCCACCGGGCTGACGAGATGGCAGAGCTGTCAACTGGCCTTGAGCGGGCGCAGGGCTACTGCCAAAAGGGTGTCTGGTCCTCCCTCTTTGCCAAGATCGGCTCGGTGCGTCCTGGCCTTGTTATGTCTTGCCGGGACCGGGATCAGGGCCCCCTGTTGTGTATCTTGTCACTGAGATGTCACTTCTGTCAGTGTTGCTGCCCGCGGGGCTTGAGGCAACTATGGCCAGTACCTGCAGTGCGCCTGCAGCAGGTATTTGCATGTCTTGTGCTCCAACTCTTTGAAGGATGACAGAGTCGTTGGGACCAGCGGCTGACTCTCTCTTACCTGGCTTTGCTTGTCTGTCGCCTTGTGCAGATGTATGACACATCCGCAAAGAGCACCTTCGTGACTTATGGGCGCGAGTAAGGAGCGAGAGTGTGAGACTTGTACCCATATATGCCCATTCTCTACTTGCTTTCTCTTTGCTGCTCTCCCTTGGAGGACTTGCCGCTGGCTGGTACTGCCAAGCTGCAAGTTGACTATGTATACCCTGTTTCATTTTTGTTGGCACTTCCCCTTTCCGGGCAAGTAGGCTCTCCTTTCAAGCTTCCATAGTGAGGGCTGATCCTGTATCCTATCGTCCTGCATCGCTGGGACTTGCACGATATCACAAAGTGTGTTTTCTGTCCGCCTTGGTTGTGGCAAGGTAATGCATGGACATGCTCTTACACCCCGCACATGTCAACCCGTCGGTAAAGGCCTTTATGATATGTTCCCGTTTTGAAGCAGGCCGTGCGCCAGCTGCCAGCTGCCAGCCCAGTGGGACACATAAACTGCGCCTTAGCAAATACACTTCTCCTGAACCAGAGAGCAGACTGGTCTAGCAAACTAGACCAAAACTGCCTACACCGGGTGGGCTTGCTCGTAAGGGACTCCAAGGAAGCTCCAGGCCATCCTAGCTTCCGCTTGTTGCTGTTGGTGTTTCAATAGCACTCAAATAGCTTAAGGGTTATACTTGATGAAGCCCTGCTACGGTAGTTCACAACACCAGCGCATCCCTTGCACCATTCTTGTGTGCCTGCAGGCACACCTGGCAAGCGTGCCGACAATTCCAGTGTCGCCCGCTGTCTTTCACCTGTCATCATGAACAGATGCAAGTGGTGAAGCCTGCTGGGTCGCAAGTAGCATCCACCATCAAAGGGAGACTCGCACGATAGAGCATGAAATGATTCATCTCATTATAGACGTCTGTGTGATTAAGCAACTGCGTGCGGCCATTGAAACTATGGTCCATAGTCAGGGAGCGCCAGCGCCTCACGGGATGTCCATGGAAGGTGCTTCGTCAGACTCGCCCCAAGCTGCGAGCTTGAAACCCGGACCCACGCGAGGCGATGTTGAAAGACATTTAACAGCATGGGTCGCGCAGCAGGTAATTTCCAGTGGTTCAGGAACCGGCCGGACGTTTGGCCTGTGGTGGGGGCCTTAGCAATTGGAGTCGGACTGGTGCTATACTCTTCCGGAAGGCACCTGTGGACCAACCCCGAAGGTGGGATCCGTGAGCGAAACGCCCTGTGCAGGGTTTGGGCCTTGGAACAAACAGGGTCCCTTATTTAGCTGTTTGAATAGAAGGTTTCGAGCACCGCACAGTGAAAGTACAGCTATTCAGGTGGTGCCTGGCTTGCGAGCGACGGTTGCTACGTGGCCATGACACAGATAGTTTGCCTGCCAGACTACTGCCCTCAGTAGCCATCTTGGGTCAAGAACGTTTCCCTGTACAACTACCATCAGCAGTCACAGGGCGGGGCGCCTGTTGTTGCACCATGGTGGCTGCAGTGCACCTCAGCAAAGAGCAGAGGGCTCTGGGACCCGTCGATGATGCTGGCAGGACAGCTGAGAGAGCTAAGGGGTATAGCAGCTCTGTCTTCCGCAACACCGGCGAGGTGGGTTGAGCACTTGCTCGATGACTCGCTTGAGATGTGGTTGAGACCTGCCCAAATGGTATTAGCAGGGTGCTAAAGGTCAAACTCAGTTCCCAGGGGTGAAGATATTGCAGCTGGAGGTGTGTGTGTGTGTGTTGGGGGAGGGGGGGGGTGGGGGGGGTCGGG
>BBXU01002031.1:0-49841 GCA_001598975.1 Parachlorella kessleri
TCGTAGCCTCGCTGGCCTGAGCTGGCTCGCATATAACTGTGGCCCCTTCCTGTGACACTGACTGTTCCTTTCTTCCCATCGCATGTGAAATGGAGGCCGAGTAGGTCAGGGAGGGTGTAGCGCAGGGTCCTTGCTTGGTTGGCAGCAGGGCCGGCATGTTCTTCTCAAGTGCCCAGTGTTAGGCCCAGTATGTTCCTGTCAAGTGCCCAGTGTTATGCTTGACTCATGTTGATGCCCTTATGGGAAGGAGGCCTGACCCACAACACTCAACCTGCTGCAGGGAAAGAGCAAAACGATCTTTTAGAGACTTTCTAGCGCTCCGGTGGAGTCCCGTCGTTCCATCTACTGCCAGCCAGAAGGACCTGCTGATCAAGAGTGTTTGCTGGCAGAAAGCAAGAGGTGGTGAATGTCTTTGGATATGTTTGTTAACGGTGGCACATGCAATTTTGGTTAACTAAATTGAACTTGATAGACGTACCCTTGCCTACTTTGCTGCTTAGACCATGCTGGTCCTGCTCGGTCCTGTTCTTGCCTGCTTCTGTTGATGGTGGCAGTTAGTGCTTGCTCCATTTTCCTGTGCAGCTTGCTAGTAGTGTGTTGACGGCATTCCGCGTGCTTTCCTGCTACCTTCTGCTTTGCTATTGTGATTGAACTTGCCTGTAAACATGGCTTTGAGTTAGTGGGTTTGTCAGTGAACTGGCACGTTTGCCTCGGTGACAGGATTCTTTACTGACCATATCTGCTGCACCTGGCCTCAGGGTCATGGAAGGGGTGCGAGTTCCAGCAGCAGTCGATAGGGGGGTGTCACTCTCTTCCAGTCTAGCCAGCGCGCAGGGACAGTGGTGCAGCAGGCGAACAATGGCCCTTCGTTCTCCCGGCCACCCATCCAGGTTCGCCACGCACATCCGCCATGCCCTTACTGTCCAGCCATCATCTGCCCTCGGTCATTCTTGTAACGTACGAAAGGCTGGGCCGGCTGGTTAGAGGCATCATGACATGATGCCGACCAGGGCAAGGAGAGATAGATACGTTTACACCGCAGACTCAGCAATACCCAGACCTGGATCTAGGGCTCTGGATACACAATTGACCAAGGCAGGGTGGCCAAGATGCTGCACGCCAAGGCAGGGCTGTTGCTCTAGTAGTCTCCACGCTGAGGAACCTGCCTGTTTGTGAAGACACAAGAGGTTGGCGGTGAGCCGGCCCCTGTCCCACAGCCTGGGTGGTGCTTTGCAAGCCATTGGTCGGCAGTTGTGGCATGTGCCACGGACAGGCCTGCTCAAGCTGACAAGCTACCCCTGACAGGTCCCACTGCCACCACGTGCTATCCGGCCCGAGTGTATCTCCTAGTATGACGGGCGGGTACTTACGGGAGAAGGCCCTCAGCACCAGGTAAGCAGTACCATTGGGCCAAGTCACGTCACATGTGGAAGAGGTGCATGCGGCACTTCCAGCCCGCTGGTGGCCGAGCAACTCCTCTTAACTGAGTTGTAGCTGGTGGAGCCCTTGCATAGTTTACAGTTTACAAGAGACCTTCAAAGACGAAGAGCAGGCTCAGCACGGGCAAGATATGGGCGGGATGGGGTCGAGGTGTGTTTCACAGCACGCTAAAGTGAGGCCTAGATGTGGACATTCGCGTCTGTTATTCCCTAAAGCCCCTTCTGCAACCATGGCTGCAACCATGCTCACATCTCAGTTCCTGGGTGCCAGGCCTCAGGCTAGGCCTCAGGCTCGGCCCTCGCAGCGTGCCAGCAGGGCTGTGACTGTCATGGTGCAGAAGAAGGTCGGTGGGAACTGTTTTTCTGGTCGACCTGCCAGTTGCGCGGATGCCACAAGGTGTAGATGCCTAGCAGTCTGACCTCCTTTGTGCAAAACTCTCTTGCAGGTGAACAGCTACGACAGGGATTGGAAGAAAGGTAAGATACCAGGAAGGGGATCTGCTTCTCTTATCTCGTGTTTGTGTCGCTTAGCTTCAGCACTGTTGTGGTGCCCCCATTGACAGTGCCGTCGCTCTGCGGTTCAAGTAGTGCCAGGGCTATGCCTTACTTTTCCTTGCAGGCTTCTTTACCAGCGGCTACTTCCTGGAGGACAGTGAGCAGCCAGCAGTCAACATCTTTAAGAGGGTAAGCTGTTCAGCATATAGTACATCTGGGGCTTTCGGATACACGGCGCTCTCCTCGGCAAAGCGGACTTGGAAGACCGTGGCAAGAGTGCTAACCTTTGAAATCATTTAGCAGAATGCTAGTCAGGTGTCATTGGCAGTGCGGCCTAGGTCTGCCGGTAAAGGCTCTTTGCCACAGTTTGACTACTGACCTTCTGTGGACACATACGACGTGGGCACATGGCTTTGCTCCAAAGTCAGCTGAGCTTTGTTGTGCATGGCGGGTCTGCAGGTGGAGCAGAAGAAGCTGCTGAGTAGCGTGGAGAAGCTGGGGCTGCTCAGGTGGGCTTGCTGGCGGGCCGCTGGCAGGCTGGCTGATTACTGTTGTACAAACATATCTAGGCAGCCTACCCAGCGGCATGATGGGAGGTTTGTGAGGACATGTCTAGGCCGCGGGCATATACTTGGTGTCACAGTGCCTTGCTCAGAGGTGGCAGGGGTGCTTGGTGGCTGGCGAGGGGTTCCTGCTTGGTTTGGTACTTCTCCAAGGTGGGACATGAAGACTGCGTGGTGTGGAATGCTGGACAGGCAAGCCTGCAACACTAGCATGTTGGTAGGCCAGCAACTCCCGCCTCTGTGTTTGGATCGGGGCAGTGGCGCGCTCAATTGTCTGTGAAGACATGAGCAAGCCTTGCCTTTTCCCTGACCGCTCGCTCCCTGTGCCCCTGGAAGGCTATCAGAAATATAGGTGACTAGGTTGCCGAGGTACAATGTTGTGGTTTGTAGGTACAAAAAAATGGCATAAAAGTTGTCCTACTTGGCCCGTGCAGCAAGGCCGAGAAGGCGGGCCTGTCCCTGAGCAAGATTGAGAAGCTGGGCCTGCTATCCACAGCCGAGCGCCTGGGCCTCTTGTCTCTGGCTGATGAGCTGCTGGTGACCGACCCTGGCAAGGTGGGGGCTGGCAGAAAGAGGTTTGTGGGAGAGAGTGTGTGTGTGTGGGGGCGGGGGGGGGCATTGTCCTTGGCTGCCAAGCTGCCTGGTCCCGGCATGGCGAGGGCTGGTGCAAAAGGTGTTGTTGTGAAAGCGGTGGTGGGGGTCCCATCGTCCCTGGCTGCCAACCTGCCGTTGGCAGCGGCAAGGGTGTCATTGTCAGTGTGGCATGTTCCTATATTTGCTCCTCAGTCGGTATGGTGACCCCAAACTGGGTCTAATGAGAAGCAAAGTTGCCGGGGGCCCTCCTCTGGCTTATCTCAGTCCCTCGCAGCAACTTCACGCCATGAGTCCTGGCCTGGCTGCCGCTGGGTTCCCACACAGGGGCATGTTTTGGCATTCAACCAGCTTGGGCCTCCAACATGCGGCATTTTTCTCTTTTATGTGCACAGGTGTCGTCCGCATCCATCCCCTTCTTTGTGGGTGCCGTGCTCAGCCTGGTGCTGATCCCCCAGGACAACCTGGCTGAGACTCTCCTGGCCTACACCCTGGCCCTCGTCTTTGGCGGCGCCTTTGCCGCGCTTTTTGTCGGCGGCTTTGTGCTCAAAGCCCTGCAGGATGAGTAGGCAGCGGTCGTGAGTTTGGTTGGGTGATACCTTATCTGTCAGTATGCGTCGGGGTTGTGCCTAGAGGATGGCCTGCTGTGCTATGCGAATGCGGGGTCCGTACCCAAGGTTGTGTAGAGAGAAAAGGCACATGATACTTCATCCGCAGTGGCCGACACTGCTGTCGAGTGTCTGCAATTGGGGTGTTTTGCGCTCTGCGAGCTGGAGAAGAGATTTTGACCAGCCCTAGCTAGCTAGCAGTTGTTGAGCAGACTACCAACGACTGTCCCATTGTTTCATTTCCTGGTTTCATAACTGTGCTCCCAGCTCGAGCTGCTGCAACCTCCTGTTGTTCTGTGAATGCATGCTTGGTTCAACAACCTCCTGCGTCCTTGCCGTTCTTTTAAGTATCTTTGGGCTTCCGCAGGATGCTGCAGGCCTGTGCTTTTTGGAGGCATTGTTGGTTTGAAGAGTTCATGGCTGGCCATGAAGTGACGTCCGTGGAGACTATCCTGGGCCTGTGCCAGGCTTGCGCGCTACAACTGTGATGCAAAGCCTCCTCCTAAGCATTACCAGGTCTCCAGGATTGCATGCAAGTCCCCCATGCCCAGATCAAGGCACTATCACAAGGCATGTGCCGAGCAACACTAAACCAGGGGTGTGGGGGTGCCATATGGCGGCTGTAGCCACAAGGGCGGTGGGGATGGAGGGACGCATGGAAGCAGGCCAGAAGAACAACATAAATTCCCAGACGCACCGCAAGACTCCACAAAGCTACCTAACAGGAAAGGACAGGCCATACAGAGCAACCGGTGCAGGCGAGCACCCCATTGCACAAACCTGCAGCCACTGTTAGACAAGACTAAACTAGACTAGACTAATTAGGCCCTGTCACAGACAACCTTGCTGGATGCACACCTGGGCATGCCAGCTGAGCGCTTACCAACTGAGGCTATCGACACTACCTGGGTTGCTAACTCTGCCAAACAACATGGAGCGCCTTCCTAGCCTACAGCACCTAACCTGTCATATTTCGCTACATACCAGCTAGCCCCTGCCATGATCCTATGAGAAGTCAAACTGTTTGTCGCTGCAGCCCTTCCACGGCATTCCAACCATGCACCCCCTAGGCACCACTGCGTATAGTAGCCGGTGCTCGCTCTGCAGGCTGCTGCCGTTGCTGCTGCTCCTGCTGCTGTATGGACACGGCTCCCTTGGTTGTGCCTGTGCTGTGGGTCCCTAGGGATTTGCCACTGCAGACAACACGGCACCACCGCCCTCACTCCCCAAACCAAGGGCACCAAAGCGAGATTTTATAAATGCACACGGGATGTTGAAATGAGGCTGTCTACAGCACCCTTGTCGCTGTCTGCGATACAATGTCGCCCCTGGGACTGAAACAGCACCTGTCCCCTCCGTGGGAATTGCACCCAAAAGCCACCTAAGCCGGCAGGGAGATCAGGAAAGCAGCAACAGACACACAAGCACATCATCTCCCTTACAAACTACACATGAAGTGGAGGATGCATAAAGGGGTGATATACTGGCACAGGCAATCGAGCAAGCCCGCACACTATGTCCTACATCTATCTAACTGCCGAGTCAGGGGCTACCAAGCTTTACAGTGTTCACCCTGCAGCACACCACCCCTTACTTACTCGAGTGCTGCTGCATAGCGCTGCTCACCCCCGCCAGACTTGAGCTCGTCAAACATGACTTGCAGCCGCTCCCTCTGGGCCTTTGCTAATGCCTGCAGCAGTTTGGAGAGGGTTTGACATACTCCCGGTGGACAGACCAACTCCGTTTGCAACACTACGCAACACAATCTTGAGAACCGTGACAACGGCCGGGGTCGCCGACACACCAAGGGTTGGGGAGGGTGTAAGAACACACGGAGGCTGGACTGGAACAAGTCAGACTGGAGCAGGACTTCTGCCCCATAATGCCGTCCTCGTAAGACCTCACAATAAATATTATCTCCGAGTGCTCTGTACTCCTTCCACTAAAAACATAACTCCATCCCAGCATAATTCCATCCTCATGCTGGTAGGGTCCCAGAGGCTGCCTACCCACAAGCCGCCAGTCCCACCTGGGCGTGATAAGAACCTTTTGCTCGAAGTTGTCGCTCCAGGTCCGTCTCGTGGTCAGGATTTGTTTTCTTCATGACGCTGTTCCCAAGAAGCATTGGGCCGCCAATACACACCCCAGCGAACGCCGCCATGTAGAGTGGACTTCTGCGTGTAAAGGCCACTATCCTCCGCCATGTAGAACTCTTTTCGTATAGGAACGCCATCGTGCGTTGGGCAGGCGCCCTTAAAAATCCCACAGCTCAAAACCACAGACAAAGTGAGAAGGGTCTTGGACACTAGGCTCTGCGAAGTCAGATTCAGCTGTCTGGAGCCCAGTTAGGAATCAAGCCAAGGAGACAGTTCCCACCTGTCCACCTCACACCCCACCCGCGTGCTGAGGTGGAGGTAAGTGGGATCATGCATTGATCGTAGCGTATACACCCATCGAGCTCCAGTTGTGCTAATTTTTCATTGCTTTGAAGATACTCTTTCGATATGACCACTATGGCGACTTCGCTCCTGCGCTCCCACATGCTTGCTAGCCGGCACTGCTTCTCAAGCAGGCAGCATCGGAGGAGGACAGTAGTGGCTGTTGCCGCAGATCGCCAGGCTGACCCATCCTTGGTGGGTTTGCTGTGGCTTGCGATCCCGTGAGGCGTGACGCTACGCTCACATGGCACCCCCTTACCGCTGGGGTTTGCTTTGCAGGCGGAGCACGCACAGAACTTGTTGAAAGGCTGCGTGATTGGTGTGGCTGCGGCCTCGCTGGCTGTGGGAGCTCCAGTGGTGGCCCCCCCACCTGTGAGTAGTAAAGAACAAGGCCATGCAGAGTCATGAACCGGGGGCAACCCAGCAGCAACTCCTCCTTAACTATTTGACCCTCATTCAACCAGCCAGCGGATGAATTCGACAAGTAGTCTGTCTAAGTTGGGCTACTCGGACAGCCTGCAAGAGTTCTTGGGTGGTGCGCTGCCTAGTTGTAAGTGGGCGTTTGCGACAGCAAGAAGCCTGAACAGTTAAAAAGTAGAAGAGCTGGTGGTGGTGCCTGAACTGGCCTTGGTGTGATGTATGTGTGGCTGCAGCTGGCGCCTCAAGCAGAGGCAAGGCTGATTGACAGGGACCCCATCAAGAATGCCAGCGCCCTGCTGCGCTATGCCCTGCCCATCGACAACAAGCCCATCCGGCAGGTGTGTGGGTAGCTGTGGATGGTAAAGAGGTTGGCATGGGCCTGGACACAACTGTTGAGACATGAATCCAAAGTGATCTGAACGAGCCTGGCAAATGAGTTGTAGAGCTAAAGATTCAGCCATGTCTACTGGGTCGCAACCAGGGTTCCCAGGGAAACCCATACCACGGAGTACTAGCTCGCCTGGAAGTCTGTTGCAGGCAGCATTGTTAGGTGGCCCGCAGGTTGTATGGCAATACATGGCACCGTGCAAAATGCCCAGGGGGCAAGAATGGGTTTCTTTTGTGCACAGTCCTGCCTGTGCTTGGAGTCAAGAGGGACGCTGATGGCTGTGCTTGTGCACATCCCCCTGACTGTCAGTCTTCTGACCAAAGCAGAACTTCCTTGTGCTTTTTATTCCTCAGTTGCTGACACTGTTCATCGTAAATCTTTGCGCAGGTTCAAGCAGACCTCGATGGCATCAGCGATGCCCTCCGTATCCCCGGCAACAGGGTATTTGGCTCAGTGAATTCCTCGGTGCGCAAGGCTATTGGGATCCTGAACAAAGACGAGGCGGCGATCGTGGCGGCTTTCGCGCCGGACAAGAAGGAGCAGGGCACAGCTGCACTAGCGGGGCTGAGAAAGGTAGGTGGAAGCGTGGAAAAGGGCGCACGTTTGTGTTGTGTTGTATTGTTCTGGTGAAGACTTACCACAACAAGGGTGTGTATTTGCCTTGGCGATATGTGGATTTGCACAGCAGTCCTGCGAAGGTGCTCCCATGTCTCCCTCCACCTTTCCCTGCCACTTGTTTCTAAGTGCTAACATGCAAGAGCTTATCGCATTGTATTGGGCGGATGTGAAGAGAAGGCGTGCTGAGAGAGCTCGAGCTTGAGGGTTTGGGGCCTTTTCCAGGAGCTATCAGTGGACGAGTGACCCTTAAGGGTGTGTCAGGGACAGCATGGCTCGTGCATGGAACCCTATCGCTGCTGTATGTTCTACCAACAGTTGCCTATGGTGGGTGCTCTTACGAGGAAAGGAGTTAGATACTTGCTGATACTATGGGGTCCCTGCATTGTCTGCAGACACTGGTGGAGTTCCAGGACGTGCTGGCCAAGGAGGACAAGAATCTGATTCCCCCCAAGCAGCAGGAGGCCCTGGAATATGTGAACACCATTGAGAACGCCATGGTCAAGGGGTTCCCCTTTGAGGTGCCCAAGCAGTATGCCGAGCTGCCACAACTGAAGGTGAGAGGGCAGATGCGAAGCGGGTACACCTGGCGTGGACAATGCTTTGTTGGTCTTGTAGGTTGCTGGAACGCAACAATGAACGGCGGGGCTTCATGTGTTGGCAGTGACGATCCCTGCCTCAATCCTGACAGCCTCTTTCCTGAGGGCGCACCTCAGGCTGCAGAAGCAGGGCCATTGGGACATGTCACGGGAACCTATGCAGGGGCCTTTTAGGCAGTGCTTGAGTATGAAACATTAGGGGCATTTCTCTGCATTCAACATGTGGAGATGGTCGCTGGGTGCAGGGCCGAGCTACGGTGGAGGTGCAACTGAAGTTCACCTCCCCACGTGAGGAGAATGCAACAGGTGGCACCATGAAGATAGTGGTTGACGGTTACAATGCGCCGATCAGGTGAGGGCAACAAGCACTCCAAAGGCATTGGCCCTGCTGTTAAGTGGTAATGGAGGTAGAGGCACGGCCCCTGGAAGGCAGCTGGTCAAAATGACAACCTGGTTGGCTGGATGGCACCTGAGGGCAAAGAAGGGGAGGGAGGAGGGATGTGCAGTCGCAAGGCAGTGCTATGGATGTGCAATATGCACCGGGCGTGTCCCAAACTGGTTGAAAGATATGTTGCAAGCAGTGCAGCAACTTGTCCCAGTTGCACTTTGCCGAAGTGGCAGAGGGCGCGCCTGCCGCATGAATCAGCCTGCTCAGTCTCAACGCCCGAGCTTGTGTCTGACAACTCCTTGGTGTTCTGTGCAGCGCGGGTGATTTTGTCGACCTGGTGGCGCGCGGCTTCTATGATGGCATGGAGATCCAGCGGGCGGACGGCTTTGTGGTGCAGACCGGCAAGCCTAAGGATGTGAGTTGAGATGTGGATGGTCCAGAAGGCAGCCAGGCCGGAGAGACACTCTAGGGCATGGGTGGTACCTTTAAGGGCATGGGTGGTACCTTTAAGGGCCAGCAAATACAGTTGGGTGGCTGTGCAAGCCTGGGAGCTGAGAAGTTGGTGTTGCCTCACCTCCGCAGCGGTTGCCGGTTGGGATAGACTGTCAATGCAGCAGTGACAGGATCGTTAATGTGTGACATCCACGTGAGCAAGCCCAGCATGAGGGCATAGGAGCCATACTGGAGGTCGGGCCAGCAGTATCAGTGGTAGCCCAACTTCATCATCACGCTTTGACAGTTTCAATGCTGGGCCTAATGCCCCAGCTCCGACCAAGCAAGCCGTGATTGCTGCAGGGCAACGGCTTTGTGGACTGAAAACAGCCTTACATCTCCCCGCTAAATTGTCTGTAAGAATGGGCGCACTCCCAGCTCCCACAAAGCAAGCGTGCTACTCCTGTCATTTCGCAGGGCAACGGCTTTGTGGACCCCAAGACGGGCGAGCTGCGCACCATCCCCTTTGAGGTCATGGTGCAGGGCGACAAGGCGCCTGTGTACGAGATCACACTAGAGGAGTTAGGGAGGTGAGGAGGCCGGTGTACTGGTTGGCGGCTTGCTTTCGTCGTGACCTGTTCTGAAAGGGCTGTTTCTGAGGGGTTTTGAGCTTTTTCAGGGCGGCGGGCTATGGTATCGTGCTTGGAGGGCTGGGCAGGTGCGCCCCGCTAGCGTGGGAGTATCCTCGGTAACTCTGCATGGGCTGTCGGAGGAGAAGGGTGCTGAGGTAGGGGGCCATGAGAACCTACCTCACAAGCCGTGCAGGTCAGCCTTGTTCCCTTGCAAGCACCTGCTCTGCCGCTGCCAACCCTTATCATGCCGGTGGTGTATGCTTGGGCCGTGCTGCTGTAGGTATAATGAGAACCCAGTCCTGCCGTTCAATGCGTTCGGCACTATGGCCATGGCACGCTCTGAGTTTGAAACCAACGATGCCTCCTCCCAGTTCTTCTGGCTGCTCAAGGTGGGTGAAGCGCCTCCCCTGCATGACCGCCTGTTGTTGTTGCCGTTGTGTTGGCAGTACAAGGCAGGTGCCCAAGGTAGTATCAAGGTGGGTGCCGTGTTGTCGTGTCCTTTATCCGCTTGTGGAGTACATGAGGTAGGAAATTGTCATGATAAATGCCCCGGAAGGGTTTGCCAAGGTGCAGCCCCTGTGCTAGCCCGGGCTTTGCAGGCCAGCGAGAGCCGGTGCGCTATGGGCAGGACCCACTGTTGGCTGCAGTGGAAGGTGGGCACAAGCGTGCACTACACTTCAGGGGCGTCCTGCAGCTCGGGCTAAGTTGGCATGCCCCCCCTTGCAGGAGTCTGAGCTGACACCCACGGGGTCCAACCTGCTGGACGGGCGCTATGCCGTGTTTGGCTATGTGGTGGAAGGCGCAGAGCTGCTGAAGGAGGTGCAGGTGAATACCCATCGGGTTATGTTCTTAGCTAGGTGGCGAGTATCCGCCAGGATGCGGGAGGGGAAGCAAGTCGCTTCGTGTCGCTCTTAGCTTCCAGCTTGCTGCTTCTGCAGTACTGCCGTGACGCGTTCGCCCCAGCGCTCACCAAAGTCCTTGCCTTCTTTATATTACGTGCATCAATGGTTTAAAGCCATTATAATTCACCGTTGGCCACCTAACCTGCCGAACCGGATTTTGGCAACTCCCTGCAGGTGGGAGACAAGATTGTGAAGGCCGAGGTGGTGGATGGCCTCCAGTACCTACAGGAGCCTAAGTAAGAGAAGTGACCTTGCAGCTGGAGGCAGCATGCCAATTTTGATTGAGAGCACTGCATTTTGTGCTGCCGCGTTTTTGTGCAGCAGTCTTGTGCACTGCAAGAAGGTGCCATTGGCAGCAGCATGAGAGTCTAGACTGTATTGAAGGACTGGTACACTGCTTTTTTCTTGCGGCCTGCTGGTGAACGCAGTTTCCAGCTTCTATGCTCTTTGGCTTGTGCTATTCCTCACCGCAACCCCTTGGCAGAGGGTATGTAAAGACAGGACGCTTCAGTGGACATGGATGGGAGATGTCGGGTAATCGGGGAGGGGGGGGGGATTTGTCAACATTAGATGTCAACCTTGGACTCCCTCACTCCACTCAGTTCCGCGCTCCCCGGTTTCTTTTCGAGGTTTATGTCACTCGGTTGCCCGGACCTCGGCTGTAAGGACGCTGCCCCGGTCAAACGGCCGAGGCGCTTACAGGCAGTATGTCGAAAAGCGCTGAGGGTGGAGAGAAGGACATCGATCCCCTGCATGTGTACTCCTTTAGCACGGCACTGCTGGTGGCAGTGATGATCGCCTGGAGCACCCTGGGCCACAAGCTGGCCGGCAGGTGCGCTTAGTTGGTGTGCTCGGGGCTGTTGAGCGCTCTATACAGATATCAACGCGCCATACGCGCTTGTGCAACCTCAGGCACAATCCCTACCTTCTCTTATGCATCTGGCTGTAGGAGCAAGCTGCTGGGTGAAGGCAGCGCAGCTTGCTTGATGGGGCTCGCTGCAGGCCTGATCCTGCTTGTATGTGAAAAGCTTTTCCTACACCCTGAGGTGCTGCAGGGCATCCTGTCGTTTGATCCGGAGAACTTCTTTATGTGAGCGCCAGAGGCCGGGTTTGTGCTGTGTAGATGTTGGCACTTGCCTATGTGCGCGTGAAGGCAGCGCTGAGTGTGGGGAACAGTGAGGCCACAGTTACGGTGCAGCACCTTCTAACCTCCTGGTTTGTCCTGCTAGAGTGCAGATTTTTCTTGCCGCCCATCATTTTCTATGCTGGGCTGTCTGTCAAGAAGAAGCACTTTTTCCGCAACTTCTTCACTATTGCTGGATATGGAGTGATTGGAACATATGTTTGCTTTGCCCTGATCTCCACTTTCCTTTACCTGTTTGTGGGTCAGCTCAGTTTCGGGGTAAGTTTGCAGCCATTCGTCGTTTATGACTCTGGTAGCTGGCAAGCTTGCCTGTGCAGAGGCTGCTCGCATGGCTCCCTTGGCAGCCAGCCTCGGTCTCAGACAAGCGTTGGTGCACATATGCAGGACTGTTTGGCGCTGGGTGCTATTCTGGCCGCCACGGATTCAGTAGCCGCCCTGCAAGTAATCTCCCAGGATAGGTTCCCGCTGCTGTACAGTGTGGTGTTTGGAGAAGGTGTGCTTAATGATGCCACCTCCATTGTCATCTTGGGCACCCTCCAGGCACGTCAGCGCGTATTGGGTCATGCGCATGCTCAAACTGGTGCACTTGCATGGTTCCTAGTGCGTTGTTGTTGGCTCTGTACATGCGGTTCTATGGCCCTCACCTGACCCTACCAGTTAACACGTCTGAAGCCTGGTGCAGGAATTGCAACTAGACAACGTGAAGGACCTCACCTTTGCGGTGGTGATGCGTATCTTGGGCGAGTTCCTTTACTTGGCTGTTGCGTCGTCGCTCTTAGGACTGTTCTTTGGGCTTCTCACGGCCTTCTGCCTGCGGAAAATGCACATCCAGCATACGGCACAGGTGAGTGGGACTCCATCAGCAGCATCAGAAGGGCGCATCCTAAAGTTTGGCACATTGCCAAGCCAGGCTGAGCGGACATGTCCTGTTTCCATGCCTCATTAAAGCGCCACCTGCGCCACAGTATAATAGTCCTTGCTTTTTAACACCTTGTGCTTGTTGCGTGGCAGGAGGTCGCGCTGATAGGTCTCACCGCCTACCTTTCATACTTGATGGGTGATGTATTTGAGCTCAGCGGCATTCTGGCGCTCTTTGTCAGCGCGGTTGCCATATCTCACTATGCCCTGCACAATATTTCTACTGAATCCCGCACCACTACCATCTACTCTTTCCAAACACTGAGTTACATATCTGAGGGCATCATCTTTGTCTACTGTGGCATGGACGCACTCGACCCTCTGAAGTGGAAGGTGGGTTTGTCATCCAGCTGTACTGAGCGCACCTGGTCCCAACTGAAACTTGGATATCAAGCCGTCGATTGATGCGTTGAGGTGTCTATCAAAGTGTAAGTGTTGTTGGCTTTGTGGTAGCCCGCTGTGTGCAGATGAGGCTGAGCACTTTCTCTATGGCGATTATGTGTTTGTTATCCCATAAGCTGACGCGTCCATTCACTGGTGCTGCAGAACACAAGCATTAAGGAGTTGCTCTGGATGTTCTGGATTCTGATCATTCTCCTGGTTGTCACCAGGGCTATTTTTGTTGTCCCGGTCACTTTCCTGCACAATCGCTTCGCTCAACACAAGTTGGAGACAAGGGATATGATTGTCATATGGTGAGTGCCATCGTGCGTGCATGGCACGCAGGCGGTGCTCCCGGCGGTGGCTCAGCACATCATCGGTAGCCACTTCTCTTGCGCAGCGCTGTCTGCCGAAGCCTTGTAATCGGTATAGAAGACCACTCTCATGCTGCAGGTGGGCTGGCCTAATGCGCGGCGCAGTGTCTGTGGCGCTGGTCTATTACTATTTTGATCCCCATGGCACCACCCAGGATGCCCACACCTCAACAATGATTACCACTACACTCATTGTTGTGCTCATCTCGATCATTTTGTTTGGGGCGCTGACAAAGCCGTTGCTGGAAAAAGTAATGGGTCCGCAAGGTGGGTGTGCCATGTAGTATGCTGTGTGTTTAGGTGGGTTGCAGGTGTGCAAGGTAGCAGCAGGGGTGCCTAGCTTTGAAGTCATATGGCAATGGCCATTACGCCAATTTCAAACTTTGTGCATATTGCTGCTCTGTAGTTGCTGATACTACCCATGGTGCCAAGGACGGTGTGGAGCTGGCACATACGCCCCAGTCGCCCAGTAGACGGTTAGGGGGTAACGATTACATGGCGGTTGGGGACGAGCTGAGTGCGGACCCCAGCACAGATGGGGCTGCAGAGTCTGGTGAGAGGCCCAATACTACAGCGCCTGTGGGACCTGAGGTGAAGCGAGCAAGGGTTTGTGTTTATGATGGATGGCGTGGCACACTTTAGGGAACTCTTGGCAAACATGGCACTGATGCAGGCCCACAACCCACAGCCACTATTCTGAAGCACCAGCCTTCCGGGGTGCCAGTCTACCAGGATGACGACTTTTCCCCGCTGACCGAGGCAGTGCCGGCCAGGGCTCCCAGCGGTGAGATCATGTTCTCTTGTAAGCTTTACTGCACCACTCAATAAAGCTAACCGGAAGCTGGTACTTTCAAAGGAGCATGGCAAGTTGACTTACACAGTGCAAGCACCATACAAATGCCTAAGCGTAGGTATGTAGCGACTTCTGTATACCTGACTGATCCTCTACAGATGGTCTGCATGAGGTTGCCATTGACCCAAGCCCCAGATCCATGACGGCCGCAGCTGGCAGCCCTGAAGCCAAGAAGTCGCAAAAGATCATGGATGGCCTCAAGGGCATGGTCTCCCGGAACAAGTGCGTTTGCATGCGCCTTACTTGACAAAGTCCAGCACTGCCTTGTGGCATGCATCAGGTCTGTGTGTCAGGCCCTTTGCCCTGTTTGCACTCTCAAGCTTGTTGGGCACCACTGACGCAGGCCTAAGCCGGTGGAGGGCAATGACGACTTTCTCTTCGAGTTCGAGGCACTGGCCAGGCAGAAGCAGGCAGCAGGTGCCACTGGCACCAGCGGCGTGAACCTGACGGCTGACAGCACACATGCGCCTGCAGCACGTCCGGCACCAGCTGGCGGCGAAGATAATCAGCTGCTGCTGGGCGGAGTACGCACAGAGAGCAGTGGGGATGGGTATGCGCCCGATAGCAAAGCAATGCTGGCACGTATCAACAGGTGGGCACCTCAGCAATTTGGCAGTCCGCGTCATGTAGTACAAAGGCAGATGTACTGACATGTGTATAGCCAAGGTGCACTGGTGGCCTGAGGCGCCGATGGACATGGCTGTCTGGGTTGTTGCAGTGGGTGCATAGCTGCTGACGAGCAAGTCTGTGTGGTGTGTGCTCAGGTTCTGGAAGCGGATTGATGAGGGGAGCTTGCAGCCACTTTTTGGCGGGCCAGCATATCAGAAGCACAACCCTGAGCACCAGGCCAAGCTAAGCAGCGGGAGAAGCTTCACCGTGCCAGCAACCAGCCGTCGTTTCTGAGGTTGCGGCATGGGACGCTCCTCTTTTGACTTGCTGCTGCTTATTTCGCTGCTGGATGATCTGCCCCCTTCCTTCTGTTCTCGCTGCATCCTTGTTTGATTCCACATATTTCATTTCACGGATGAGCGCGCATCATATTTGGAGACTATATTGTCACGGGTCTTGCCATTGCTCACAGCTGGCCTGCCAGGATACATTTTGCAACTCGTGGTGCGTGTGCTATGGCAATTTGCTAAGGCCTATAGTATTGTCTGTAGTATGCCGCTGAGGACTGCCCTCAGCGTGAGAAGTTCATGGGTGTGACAACTTCTGCAACTGAACTGCTTCAAAGCGGAACACTCCCAACAGACCAAGGGCCTGCCTGTCTGTTCCTCTGGTCTTACATTGCAAGGAGGCAATTAATAAGCACTGGACCAAACTCTCCCAAATGGAGCCATCCAAGAGACTCGGAAGGGAGCCAGCCATGGCTATCCAGGCAAGGCCAAGAATCTTGAACAGAAACTCCCGCCATAAGTAGGAATCTTGAATACTTGCACAATTGCAGATGCCGTGCTGGGCAGTCTTTGCTTTGGCTTTCCCTCCCTTTTGCAATGCGGGAACCCGACGGGCTTTAGGTGCTCGCTCGACGCACATGAAACAAACGATTTGGGCCTCGCAAAAGGTTCATTATGTTGTGATCAAGGGCTTCGAGGAGACGGTTATAGCGCAGCTTGAACTGGCCAGTTCGCTGCAATGTTTGGTCGGAGGAAGAGCAAGAAGCGGCAGCTGGTCTTGAACTGGCCCTCCTGGCAGAAACTCTTCTCCGACGACTCAGCTCTGCCAGTACTCCTATCAAAGGGATACAAGTGAGGAATGCAATGTCGCGGTGTGCGTGGATGCTCCTTGCTATTGGTAACCAGTTGCCCTAGTCTGCTGGTTGGGTCTTTGAGAGCGCAGTCTAGGGCTGGTCATGCACCATGTAAGCGTCAGCGATAAGCTTCGTTTGTTGTCAATGCCGCGACTGCTGTTTGGGTCGCAGGGAGGAGGATGTGCTGGAGCAGTTCATAGTGGCCTTCCAGCAAGGCGGGTCGTTCCTTACCCACGGGACTGCTGCCAGGCGAGTTCCATGGCGACGTTCGGGGCCAACAATTTTGGCCTTATGCCTTTCAACCGCAAGGCAGAACTGCAGGCCATGCTTTGTGAGAGGAGGGCCGTCGAGTACCGTGCAGCAGAGCATGACCGGGTGTGCTTGGTAGGACCCACAGGCTAGAGCGTTGTGCGTTAGGGTGAGCACATGGGAAGACATGCCCTTGGTCAACTGGTGCAGACAGCAGGCCCTGGGGTTCCTCAAGCGGCACGGCGTGGCGATGTGCCGTGGCGCAACAGTGGACGCCATAAGGAAGCTGTACGAGGTTGTCAGCGAGCAGTCAGCAAGGCCAGCTGACGACGGCATCCACGGCGCAGGGAGGCTTCAGGTCAGGGCGGGTTACGCAGCGCCTGTGCTGCACAGGAGTGTCAGTGGCCGTGGGGTAGGTCATAAGGGCGCAAGAAGTTGTGTTGCTGTAACTTTCGTTGTCGCTCTCAAGCGACAGGGCTGTGTGCTAGGCGCACCCCTGGCCTCAGTATGAGCTCGGCTGTTGACTGCCGTCCTTGCTGCAGGTGCTGGCGCTGGATGCCTTGACGGTGCTCCTGGTGGGGCTGCATGCCCACGAAAACGACCCCCGCATTTTCAAAGTCCATGTGCAGCGGCTATACAAAGACCTGGACCCGCGCACGGCACCGCCACAACTGGCTGGGGCCAGCAGCGGCAACGTCAGCAGCTTCACTGGCAGCAGCGGCGGCAGCTTTACTGGCGCGCAGCACCAGCATGCAGCCACAGAGGTGCATCACAGAGTGGCAGCCAGCGACTGCCTCAGGTAACATTGGAGGCACTATGATGGCAAGTGTTAGGGAGGTGCATCTGCTGTGCACATTTTCACTTCCGTGTGTGGTCGCATGCACATCTGCCAGGTGGCTGCACTGCTGCTACACCCGTGATCGTGATTTTTGTTTGCAAGCCAGGTTTGCTAGCTGAATTGGGTTGCAGCTGAATTGGGCTGCAGGTACATCGAGCTGGCCTTTCCGGGCATGCTGTTGGCAGGCGGTGGGCGGCTGCTGGATCTCAGTCTTGCGGAGGCTGAGAGTGCTACCCCTGCTGCCACGCAGCTTGTCATTGCAGTGCTGTCCCACGGGGCAGGTGAGTTGGCAGGCGTGGAAAAGCACTCAGGCTGCCCTGCACTTGCCTAGGAGGCTTGATGCTTTGTGCTCTTGCAAAGTTGTAATGGTCAGCTGCAAAAGCAGTCGTACCTGGGTTGATGAGGCGTGGTCCCTAGGCATCAGCACATTTTGTTTCCTGAGTGAATGCTCAGGCACACTGTGCCTTGGAGTTCAGAGTTACTGATCAACTGGGGATGTCCCTCCCATCCTTGGGTTTTTACACTGATGATACCCTTTAGTCCCCACCCTACAGGCCGCTACTTGGCGCAGCAGGCCGCTGCGGCAGCCGCAGTTGCCTCAATCGCCCCAGAGCCGGCCCTGGGCCTGCCGGGGCACCTTCAGGTGGTGGCACCCAACCAGCGGAGCGGCGCTGGTGGCAGCAGCAGCCAGCGGGCAGGGAGCAGCCGGGGCGAGGGGAGTTCAAGCGGCAACCGCAGCAGCTGTGCCAGCCACTTGGCGCCGTCCACTCAGCCGTCAGTTGCAGGTGGGTGCTGTCTGCGCTGGGGGTGGGCATGCTGCCCTGCTGTGAGCTTGTTGCGGTGTGGCCCATGGGGAGCATTTGTGCCCCACTTCTCTGCTAGAGGATTCCCAGCTACTGTGATGACTGGCGAAGGGTGTTTGCTCAGCTCAGCTCAGTGGAGAGCAGCACAGAGTCTGTGAGGCGGGAGGCATGGCGACTTTGCCTTGTGGTCTTTCCAGCGCCTGTAGCTCTGAATGCCCAAGAGAGGGTGGAAGTGTGCACTCACCCACTGGCGTAGGCCGGTCGGTGTTGTCGAACCTCATAGGACAGGCAGTTTTCACTGCAGATGGCTACTCCGACGACGGCCATGATGGACCGACACCCTTCAGACCTGTCTTCCCACTCCCTGCTGGGGAGGCCGCTAGTAGCAGCAGCAAGGGCTTGCTCCCAGCAGGGGGTCTCATAGGTGGCTCTCATGCCAGCCCTGCGAGCCCCAGCGGGGTGGTCAGCCCTGCCAGTCGTGTCACCGGCTCTGGCGGCACGTCCGGGTGCAGCAGCAACTCGCTCCCGGTTGGGGCTGCGGCCGCCGCCACTGCGGCAGCGCCGCGTGCGGCGGCAGCAGCAGCTCCTGCGCCACGCACTGCAGGTGTTGCAACGGGGCCCGCTTCACCCGCAGTGGCGGCACAACCCGGCGTCAGCGGCAGTGGCGGTGCGGCATTTGCTAGCTTGTTATCAGCAGGGCTCAGTGCGGTGCCTGAGAGGGCTATGGCTGGAGAGGTCCAGCTGTTGTCAAAGTCAGCCACTGGGCTGCGGCACTTCTATGTGCCAGAGTACTACAAGGGATCAGATCCACCAGGGCTGGAGGGGTGCCAGCTTGTGCTGACGCCAGAGGGCAAGCAGGTCAGTGGGTGACTGTCTCTTCGGCGTAGGGCCTGCATGGGCAGGTTCGGTCCATGATAGGTGTTGGCGAGCATGTGCTTTAGCCTGCATGGGGTTTTGCTGGGGGCGCAGTTGACGATCGCTAGCATCGTCGGCCTCTGGTCCTTAGCACTGTTGGCTGGGAATTCTAAGTGTCAACCCCATGCCCAATGCCTACCGGGCAAGAGGCGCACCGGAGTTGCCCCCTTGGTTGTGCTATTGGCCTTGCTACCTCCCTGTCAAGGTGGGTATGTAGAAGGAGAGCTGGTGCCGCCTCCTAGCACTGTCCCTCAGCACAGGCACTGCTCTCCCACTCTCTGCAGAGGCTACAACAGGCCGTGCCGCACTTTCTGCGGCTGCTGCCGCGAGTGGTTCCGGAGGACCTCCCCCAGACCTGCTCCCTCCTTGCGCCTCTGTTGAGGGTGGCCGAGTGCTCGCCCGACGATATCAAGCTGCTGCTGGAGAAGCACCTGCGGTCAAACAACCTGTCGCTACTGCAGGTGAGCAGCTGTGCTTCAAATGTTGTGTGGCGAGCAGGTGCCTGCGACCTGCAAACTGAGGAGCTGAGGCTTGTTTTTGCTGAGATACAAGGCAACAGCTGGAGGTTTGCATGCTGTTGGCATGCCTCGGGCGGTGGGAAGCACATGGGGCAATGTGGCTGGAGGTTGAATCTTGAAGCTAGGCAACTCCATACCAGTAACTTTTCAAAGACTGAGTTGAGTTGAGGGCCCCTGCCTGCCGCTGCAGGCGGTGCTGATGTTGCTGGATGAGGTGCCCTCCGTCTACCAGCCTTGGCAAGACTCCCTAGTGGACCAGGTAAGCCTCTGTGTGTGTAGAGATCGGCTGGCGTACTTCTTGGCTGCCTGCTGGTTGGCTGCACAGCCGACCGCCTATAGAGCCGCCACCCCAGCCGACCCCCAATTATTTAAATGTTGGCCAGGGTGGGGGTCCAGTGCGATTGGGCAGTGCAGTTTGTACGTGCACCTCCTGCTGCTCTATACTGGGAGCCGCTGTATCTGGTATTTTCTTTGTGTGCCTGTGTATTTTCCGAGGTCATGGTCCCTGCAGACCCACGAGTGCACAGAGTGATGCAGCTGAACCTACCCAACCGCACCCAACTCTGCAGACCTGTTGGACCTGTGTGTAGGGCCCCCGTGCCTTCCAGTTATATGCCAGTCTGACTTACCCTGTTGCTTTGCGGCCGGCTGCAGCTTGTGCGCATCCTGGTAGGGCGCTCCGCTCCCGAGCAGCGCGCTGCCGCGCTAGGCTGGCTCCTGAGGCGGCACCACCAGCAGCGCTATGCCAAGGAGCCTTCCTTGTTTGAGGTTAACTGGCGAGCGGCGCTGCCTGCGGCACATGACGACGTTCTGTTGATCACGCTCAAGGTGCGGCCTGGGTGCAGCACAGAGGGGTTGCTGCTCCGCATGGTGTTGAGCAACGTGGGGCGTGCACTCTGAAACCCTGCCAAGTGTGTTCTTTGTCCATGCCCTCTTTGTTGTGCTTTACATCCACCTCATCCTTAAAGGTTGTCACAGGTGCTCCCAGTTTCACCCCAGAAAGCCGAGGCGGTTAGCAGGGCTTAGGTTGTTGCTGCATGATGGTGCCTGCCGTGGCTGCGTGCTGATGCACACTAACTCCATGTCACGTCCCGGCGGCCATCGCAGGTTAAGACCCTTACTGCCTGCATTGCCAGCGGAATTGGGGATGCCTGGGAGGTCGCAGAGGCCTTGAACGCCTGGGAGGGCTTCTGGGCTCCCTCGCCCTCCCCGCAGCAGCTGCGTGCTGCAGCCTACGTGCTGCGCATGCTCTGCTATGCGGAGTGCCCAACTCCGCCTAGCAGCGGCGGCGGCACGGCTGTCGGCGGCGGGGAGTGCGCCGGCTGTCTGGGCAACTGCAACGAGGCGCGGCTCAAGGCCATCGTTGTCGCTGTGGTAGTGCAGGTGAGCCCGGGGGCTTGCTTTGTAGCCTGCATGTTGCGGTAAGGGGACATCGGTGATAGATAGGCGGGAGGAGCGTACGCTGACCTGACACCCGAGTCAGTAGCCCCGCATACACGGTACATGCTGCATGTTTGGGTTTACAGATTTGCCGCTTCGGTCACCAAGTAAGCTTGGCATCCGTCCCTTGCTCCTGGCTCTATGCTGGCCCAACAGCCGTTACCTGTGGCATGCCCCTTGCTAAACTCAGTGTCAAATACCTATACTGTGCTGTTGTCTACAGATGGCGGCCACACGGCCCCACTACCTGCCAGCGGTGGAGTCCTTCATGCTCCACTGCGGCCCTGAGGTCCGCGCGGTGATCCTAGCCGCGCTGAACGTGCTGTTTGCGGCCGCGGCGCCCCCGCTGCTTCCCGCCAGGACGGCCGCGCGCAGGCTGCCCTCAGCCCTGCTACGGCAGGGGTCTTCCCACCAGACCAGCGCGTCCACGAATGGCCCCAACAGCAGCACCTCGGAGCGGCGGCTGGAGCTGGAAGCGCAGCGCTCAGAGCGCAGCGTGGGCCACAGCAGCGGCGAGCTGCCGGGCAGCTCGGAGGCCCTCGCCGGCTGCGGGGCTGGGCTTGGGGATGCCAGGGCTGGTGCAGACCCGGCGGCAGCAGTGGAGGAGCAGGGTTATGGGAGGGATTGTTCGTCTCGAGGCGGTTCCCACGGGGGCAGCGAACAGGGGGAGGAGGGCCAGGAAAGTTCAGCAGGAGGCAGCGAGTGGAGCCGCGAAGAACAGGAGGCGCCTCCGGGAGACGAGGGCGAGCAGGAGGAGAGCCATCGAGATTTGAGGGAGGAGAGGGCTGGGGAGAGGCTGGTAGCGGGTGACAGCCCCCGCTCAGGGACCGAGGCAGCGGCTACCCAGGGGGAGGGATCAGATACCAAGGGATCCAGCAGGGCTCCCAGCAACTTTGCCAGCCCGGAGCCGCAGGCCAGGCAGCTGCAGGTGAGCTCTGCTCGCCGCGGCGCGCCCTTCAGCGCGGTGACAGGCGCGGCGGGTGCGGCTGCCACGGCGGTCGGCAAGGCCGCAAGGGAGGGCATGGGGCTGGCCTCACAGCTGAGGCACTTGCCACACCAAGTGGGGCTCCGCCGGCAGGGCGGTGCCGCCGCCGCCAGCGGTGGCGGCGGGAGGGGTTCTGTTGCAGAGGACAGCAAGCATGACGAGCAGCAGCAGGCGTGGGTGAGCCATGCCCCCGACACGCCGCAGCCCACGCCCTTTGCTGCGGCGGCCGAGGCGGCTGGTCGCGGCAGCAGCAACCCCAGCAGCAGCCCTGCGCCCGCTGCCCCCATCGCTATCGGCCGCGGCAGCAGCAACTCCCTGGCCAGCCCTGGCCGCAGCAGCCCACACCACCGCCAGCTACCTGGGCGGCAGCAGCACGATCAGGGGTGGGAAGCGGCAGGGACGCCCACTGCGAGGGGAAGTCGGCAGGAGCCCCAGTCGCCCTCACTCACCTCCAGGCTCTCATCCTCCCTCCCTGCCCTGATTGGTCGGCTGGTGTCACTGCCGCTGGACTCTCCACGCCACCCCCAGCACCGACCTCAGCAGCAGAAGCAGCTGCAGGGCCAGCACTCCCACCCCCCGGCGGGGCGGCTGCAGAAGGCGGTAGCAGCCGAACCTCAGGGGGACCTAGACCTCCTCTATTTCCAGCAGCAGCAGGAGGAGAAGGCAGAAGCGCAGCAGGGGCAGCAGCAGGGGGGCCGATCAGATTCTCCGCCGCTGGAGAACATGGACCGTGCCACCCGCGCTGCGCTAATTCGCAGCGCGAGCTTCTCGGCGGTTGCGGCGGCCGCAGGGTGGATCAAGGCGCAGCACTGGCTGATGAACTCGGGCAACCACGTGCTAGGTGCGCTGTGAGCTAGGGAGCACCCTGTCAATGAAAATGCTGGTGTAGTGAGATTGCTAGTGGGCATTTTGGTCATCAGGGCAAGGTGCGATGAATGTAGGGAGCTTGCATGGACGCAGACGCGGGCCTCCTTGGTGGCACGCTCTAAGGCCAGCTCATATGCCCTCAGCTCCTACCACCTATTGCATAGCGCACAGCGCCAGGACTTCTCCCTCAACAAGTCTTACTGCAAGCTTTCAGTCACAGGTCCAGCTTTCCTGGTGCTGCCGGCCTGGCCCACATGCCCGCAGCTCCCAACCACCGACCTGACGCTGGACGACTGCACCAGCGAGCGACTCTTGCCCTTTCCCTGCTCGTACCAGCATCACCCCTGATGATGATGGAATGCACATGACAACAAGGGGTCAGACATCACTGCAGGTGGCAGGGCAGAGAGTAGGGAACATGAACCACCGTTGTGTGCTGCCTGCAGGCCTGTCCCCCATGCCTCCCGACACCATCACCTCCTGGCCTCAAGCAGAGGCATGGCTGCTAGACGAGCGCACGTGGACCGGGCTGGCCACCTTTGTTCTGCGCCACGACGCCATGCTGTACCGCACGCTGCTGCTGCAGCTGGTGCAGGCGCCGGCGCTGTGCCCGCTGGGCGCGCTGAGCTTCCTCGAGCTGTATGCCAGGTAAGCAGCGTCGGGCTTTTCCCAGGGTGCACCGACCAGGAGGTTGCATGGCTAGGTGCGGCTGCAGGCACTAGCGCTGGATTTGCTTGTCGCGTGCAGGTATTAGGCACTGTGATGCCTGCTGATTGAACTTCGTTCGTCTCGCGGGCGCTCCATCTCCTAGCCTGGCGGCTTGTCTAGGGGCTAGCGCGCTTGTGTTTGGCCTGGTGGAGCGAGTGATGAGCCTGTCTGTGCACCTGGTCTCGAAATTGCAAATCTCCTAATGAGGGCATCTTTTGATGAGAGGTGTCTCATCAAAGATGCCCTCATTAGAAGATTTGCAATGTCGAAACCAGGTGCACAGACAGGCCCTCGCCATATCCCAATACTCACTAGCAGCGCACTTGCTCCGCTTCCCCGCAGGCGCTACGTCGGCGAGCTCCCCGGCGACGCGCTTTCAGCACCCCAGGTCGGCTCGGCCCTGCTGGCCATCTGCCAAGCCACCGTGATGACCCACCTCTTCGACCCTGCCAGCCCAAACAGCGCCACTGTTGCTGCTGCTGCCGCTGCCGCTATCCCTGCGCGAGGCAACAGCACCGGCAGCGGCGGCAGTCTCGGCAGCTCTTCTGGCGGGAGCCCCGGTGTCGGCGGAAGGGGCGAGAGCGGTGCCGCCGGGGGCTGGAGCGATGAGCAGAAGGATGTGGCGGAGGCGGTGCAGTCGCTGCTGGCGGTCCTGAGCACCATGTTCCCCGTTGAGAAGGTGAGAACGGAGATAAAAAGTAAAATAATAAAATAAAGGTTTGCCCAGGAGGGGTATCTGCCCTGCCACCAGGAGGGGTATCTGCCCTGCCACCCTGCATCAGGCCAGGTGGCTGTCTGGTCTGCCCATCCACGATGCTACTGGCTGGCTGATGAGGCGCTGCTGGCGGTGCGCAGCACCATGTTCCCTGTGGGTAGCGAGAGGAGGGGAAGGAGGCGGGTGCAGAGCAAGCCATGGCACTTGACAACCCAGTAGCCTCACCTTGCTCACCTCTTTTCTGTGCTTGTGCAGACCCGCCACAAGGCCGGCGCCTTCCTGCAGCACCTCTCAGCTGCCACCGCGGCCTCCCAGCCCGGGGAGCAGGGCGGCGGCTGGCAGTTGGTGCGGCAACTGCTTGGGGTCTACTTGGCTGAGGCCATCTCTGCCGGCTCCTCGCCGCCCAGCTGAGCCGCATAACTTGCAAGCAGGGCAGTGGCAGGGGCAGCTGGCAGCTGGTGCGGCAGCTGCTTGGTGTCTACCTGGCTGAGGCCATCTCTGTCGGCTCCTCGCCGCCCAGCTGAGCCGCATAACTTGCAAGCAGGGCAGTGGCAGGGGCAGCTGGCAGCTGGTGCGGCAGCTGCTTGGTGTCTACCTGGCTGAGGCCATCTCTGTCGGCTCCTCGCCGCCCAGCTGAGCCGCATAACTTGCAAGCAGGGCAGTGGCAGGGGCAGCTGGCAGCTGGTGCGGCAGCTGCTTGGTGTCTACCTGGCTGAGGCCATCTCTGTCGGCTCCTCACCGCCCAGCTGAGCCAGCTCCTGCTGGTGAGCAGGGCAGTGACAGCTGGCAGCTACCTAGGCAGCTGCTTGGGACTTACCCAGCGGAGGCCATCTTCGCTGGTTCCTCCGCCGCCCAGCTGAGCGAAAAAAGTGGGTTGGTATATTGAGAATCCAGGTTTTCTGGGATGGAAGGGCTGGGGCTAAGGCGCAGTGCGCGCTTTGAGTGAGCGTTGCAGGGCAGGCATGAAAGCGTTGCTGCGGCGTTGGTCAGGTAGTGGTTGTGGCCCGCATTCTTCCTGCCGTGACAACCGTGATGGGCAGACCGGAATGTAGCGCTCTTTGTAGCGGCTATGCATATGCAATGGATGTTGGCCTTGGCCCTCTGGCTCCGCAATGCCAACGGGCTGGCCTGGTGCAAGGGCTTGCGAAGTGTACCACACAGGCTGGGCTGCCATGGCTCACCTGTTCGCCGTGGAGCAGGCAGGAAAGAGAGAGCAGGCAAAGGAGGGGAACATCCTTCTCTGGTGTTGGTAGGACCCTCCATAGGCTGTGTTGTGGGCGCCAGCGCCTGATCTTCCCAATGCTTGCTAAGTCGTAAAGCTAGCTAGAACTCAAGCTACTTTTTTTCATAGCTGCAGGGGGAGCTCATCTCCCTTCTTGAGTTTTGTGGCAGCACACTTGCAGGACTGCATTACCTGTTGCGACACTGATAAGTATCTCTTAATAGCAACCTGCTATTCTTCTTTGCCTGCTTCATGGCATAGCTAGAGTACTTGATTGCCATGGCCTGCCACTTGCGCGGGTCCGTTGCATTGATGCAGTAGGGTGATGTCTGTTCTGTTCACTGCACCTCTGTGTTCATGCGTTTGTTTCCAGTGCTGTGCCCTGTGGTGCTGTGCCATGTACTTGCTGCTTTTCCCCTGTTCAAGCTTGCAGGCTGCTGTGGTTGCTGTTGCTGAGTCTGTTGATCCACATCTATGACTGGGGAGATGATGAGGTTGGGCGGGACGCGAGCTGCCCGCTCCCAGCCAGTCCTCATGAGCCATCTGCATGGCTTCTTGGCAGCAGGTTTGAGCTTGCGGGAAGGTTTCTCCCTTACTTGTTGCATCTGGGTTTGTTGTTTGTCCCTACGTTTGGACGGCCAGCCAGGGCTCTGCCAGACTAGTGACCTGAGTATGTAAGCATTCATGATGTGCTTGACCCAGCCCCAGCCGCCACCCGCCGCCAATTCCAGTTGACGGGGGGTGGCGGTCTTACCACATGTCTTACCATTGTGCGGAGTCGCGGGAGTTATTGAAACAAGCAACGGTGCCAGTGGCAGATCTGAGCTGAGTGAGTAATCTAAACTCAATGATCAATGGGTGAACGAATTACTACTCATACATGGAGGTTGGCTTCATGTTAGCGCTCCTGGACCCCGTGCCTCCCACTAGAGTTCAAACCCTTGGTCTTCTACTGGGGTCGCCCTTCCCTTTATCTTCTACTGCCTCAGAAAGGACCTGCAGCATGGCAGACAAGGGAGCGTATGGAACTAAGCCTCAAGAGGCCATGCGTGCCTCAAGAAAGCAGGTCTGCTGCCTCGGTTCCTCTCACTGTGGCACAGGCTGTCAAACAGAGCAACAAGTTGCATTAGTTTGCACAGCAACAAACTGCCATATACTTTGGCAGCAACCACACAGCTGGCCTTACAAGGTAGCATTGCAGGAGTTTCCCTTTAAGGAATTCCACTCACAGTTCATCCATGAATGATGGATCCTCCGGTGGCCACACAGAGCCTGTCTGGTTTGGCGTAGCAGCCACAACTCAATAAGTCAGCTGACCCTGCAGTTGTGGACGATGTCCACTGTAGTCTTAGTGGGTTGCAGTGCAGGCAGGGCGCCTGTAGGTAAAACTTCATCTGTTTCTACATATGGTATACGCAAAGCATTTTGCAGGCTGGAGAGGAGAAAATGAGGCTGAGGGGAGAAGACCCTAAGGAGGAAGAGAAGGAGAGCTCTCAGAGGCTGGCTGCTCAGGCGGACCCTGCTGAGTCTTCAATGCAAGTGGGTGCAGCTCCTCAGTCTTTGCTGGAGTTGCTGTGGTGTCTTTCACGCCATGGAAATAGATGACCACGCCATGGATCTAGATGACGTCAGAGATCTCCTGCAGCGACAAGACAGCTCTGGTGCACAGTAAGGTCTGAAAGGCTCATTGCTGACGGCTGACGGGTCGGGCTTGGTTAGCAATCAAAGCAACTCCCCAGCTTGATACTTAGCACGGCACCAGACAGGCTGGACATCTATGCCCGGTAGTGGACTGTGTTAGCAGCTAGTGCACCTGCAGGCCCAAGGCTACCAGCCTGAGCTGAAGGGCAAAACACTGGCAGGACCTCGCTCGTCCACTTGACACAGCAGCTCTACCAACAAATGAGGTACAGATCCCTGACAAACAGCGCAGTGAACCCTTGACATTGTGAGGGGACTCACACCATGGTTGAGGACCGGACCTCATGCAATACCTTTGGGACTTTTCCAGGAGGTATCATTGGGGACTGTATGACTCGATTAAACCTCATAGCCTCATTCCCTTGGATAGGAGCTGTATGGACGACAATAGCTGGACTTTACAACAATACAAGCGCTTCGTGAGCACATGGGACGCTGGTAATGATGGCCTGTTGAATAAAATACCAAAGAAAAAAGAACAAAACATTGCAGTTGCATAGTAGAACCTTCCTAGTTGAGAAGTAGTGAGAGGCGGCTAACCTCTGTTCGTTGAGCGACTGGAATAAAATATGCCAATATGGCAGAGAGAACCTTCATTGTCAACGTCATACTCGGGGGGCGGCATCCAACCAATTACTAAAAATGCACAACCTCCACAGCCTGACAACTAATGTCCGCCCCAGTCATTGCACACAAAGCCTGCGGCCTGCTATGGTCAGGCCAGTTTGTTTCTCACTCCACCTTGATCGTGTCAGTGGCATATGCCCTGACCTCCACCTTCTTGGCGGCGATAACAAATGTTGGCTCCCCAGTGCTGGCAAGGTGGCCATCATGTGCGCACTTGTCGGCTGGTCCAGTCAATGGTGGCGCCGTCTTGGGGCTCCTGCATCCTGCTGCTGCTGCTGCTGCTGCTTGGGCTATCCCCCTGGTTCCCTTATCAGCTGCTGCTGTTTGCATGCTCGCCTTCTTCTTCTTCCCTAGTCCTGCCGCTGCTATTTGCACAAGCTTGACGAACCAGTAGGCGTTCAATGTGTTCAGAAAGGCGAACACTGCCACGCCTGCAGGGCAGACAACCTGGGCCATTACATCTTCTATGCCTTGTAGTAGCCGGCCCATGTTGACAGTCAGCCGGCCTTCAGCCAACCTTTTGACAACTGCTGCCCGCTTACAGGCGGATTATATGATCTTCATCAAACCCCCATGATGCAAAGCTATAGCAAGAGCCGTGCCATGCATGCCTCTGACAGCCAAGGTCGCCAACTAAATCAACAACTCAAGTCAACAAGCCTGCTGCTCTGCCTTGCCTACCTGCCCATGCCCACCAAGGGCGATCTTCCAGGGCCACCACTGTGGCGGCCAGGCGCGCAAAGTAGAGGTTGGCAATGACCACACGGCACAAAAAGAACTGGCAGGTGAAGGCCAGGCCCAGCAGCTTATATGCCTTTCCGGAATAGCCTGCCAGCTTCAAGCATCCCAGCAGCTGCAAGGGGAACAGATAGAGGCATCAGCATGCGGCCGGCCAGCTGCAATGGGGGACAGATAGAGGCATTAAGCAGCATGCGGCCGGCTGTTGATCCCAAGCCACAGCCGGCAGGGACATGCATAATGTATCATTAATCCTTGATCCACTGCCAAAACCATGCAGAAGCATCCCACCTGCAGCAAAGGCGTGGTGGCCTCGAAGAAGACCTCAATGGCCAGCCCAAACAGGGCGAGCTTGTTGGCAAAGAGTCCCAGGGAACAGCCAGCCAGCCCCACAGCGTGGTGCAGCAGGAAGGACGCGCCACTGGACCAGCTGAAGAACAGCAGGCTGCAGGGCAAGAAGGCAGATGGTATCTCGGCAGATGGTATCGAGACAGCATGCACTGTACAGGGTCTTATGGATGGGTCCGGCTCGACTGTGGTGGGCACACCTGTAGAGAGTGTCATAGGTTAGGTACCCAAAGAGCACGCTTGCCCACAGAAAATGGCTGTAGGTAACCGCGTTCAGTGGGTCCGCATTCAGGATGGGGTCCCACAGGTTCCACACCTGGTTGCATACTAGCACTGTGGCCTGCAGATGAAGGTAAAAGGCCAGTGCCAAGTGGTGGGCAGGCAGGGTTGGAATAAGCTGGGCAATCAACAAGACATGCCTGCTTGAGTGGGCAAACCGAAGTTACGCTGGCATAATTTTAGAAAGCAGGACAACATAGAGCTAACATGCCTCAATAAAAACTAGCAAAGGCACCATCACTGGCCAGGGCTAGGCGGTGTGTTGCAGCCTTAGCATATGGCTGCCCTGCCTGCGCCGTGCTGCCTCACAGGGCTGCATGGAGTGCAGGGCACTACCACTTACATGCAAGCCGCTCGCCACCTTGTTGCAGAACTGAAGCTTTTCTGTCCGCCGCAAGGACTGATAGCCTTTCCACCGGGCCTCAGAGATGAAGTGTGTGGCTAGGCTCACACAGAACCTGGCCAGCAACAGCACTCCAGCTCAAAGGTTCCACGACATACTTGTGTATGATACAAATTCATTGCTTGGGGTTAGCTTAGCGGTCCATCCACAGACTGCTAACCCTAGGGACAGCTTCCAGCTTCCCGTCTGAACGACATTTGCCAGCTAGTCTGTGAACCAGCCCTGCCTCTGATCAGATTGGCAGCTGTCATGCCGGAGTATCCCATGGCTGACCTCACACATATGGACATGGGCAGGAGCAGACTTGGCAGCTGTAAGTGAAGGCAAGGCCTCACCAGCATATGCATGAGGCAGCTGCTGTACGGAGTATCGTGGCTAAAGGGAAGTCCCTGCTGCCCATGCTTGTTCCTTGAAACTGAATCAGCTGCTCCTGCTTTGGTCAGTCGGCGAGCTGCCACCAGCAAAGGTTGCACCGCTGCCTGAGTGGATCTGCCTAGCTGCTGCCACTGAGCTCACTGTGGCTTGCCACCAGGTTCTCTATGTGAGGCAAGTGGGTCCTAGGGTCAGCACACCTGCAACCAGAAGCAGGCATGCCAGACCCTCACCCTTTGTTGCAGCTGTGTTTGCTGTAAGAAGGCCCTGCCGAAGGTGTTAGGGGTGTTCCGGCAGTCCTCCTCAGGTTATGCCTGCGCATTAGGTGTTACACAGTCAGTCATGGACGCAAGGTTGTCCAAGAACCGAACAATGGTCGAAGAGAGGCATGCATTGAGGAGTTCAGGAGATTTGAGGAGTTTAGCCAATTAGGCCCGGCAGGCTTCATTGATTAGCTGGTGCGCCCTCCTGCTCCTCCTTCAAAAGCCCCTGCTTCATTGCTAGCTGCATCGCGCGCTTGCGAGTCCCACAGTCATTCAGGGTTAGCTCTGCTTGCAGGAAAAAAAGACCAAAGAAGGGCATCACCTGCACAACATGACCATAACAGGTTACTATCATACCTCAACCTCAACACCTGCTCGATGCGCCCCGCAAACACCGCTGAGGCAAGCCCAGAGCCAGCAAGTACACGACAAGGAGAAAGCCTAGATCCAAGCAAGGCAGGGTACGGTATGGCTTAGATCAGGTGGTAACCACAGCCAAAGCAGCCGTACTTACTATTAGGGCGGTTCGACTGCTCACACTGAGGCTCCTGCGTACAAGGCCAGGGATATAGTTGCCAGGCAGTTCGTACTGCTGCCAAACATGGAGATTGGGTGCTCCCAGGCGACCGATCCTTTAGAACAGCGGAGCATTATGTGTGGAGGATCCCCACCTGTTCCATCACCGCCATCCAGCTGAGGAGCTGAAGGCGCCACATGCCGGAGTTAAGCCCTGCCCCACACCCACTGATAACCAGCTACCGCCTACCGTTGGGGCTTGAGCAGTGCAGATGCACATGCCTTGGATGCCCATGTGGCCTCCCGCGTCACCTATATTAATGATATGCAAAGCCACCCCAGAACCCGCACCTGTCGAACTTTGGGAAAAGCTTGCCGGCTCCAAACACTGTCGCTGCGGAGGCCGCCAGGCCAGCAACGCCCCACTTCAGTCCTTCCTCTGTCGCGTTTTTGACGCAATTTATCTGGTGGTCAGCTGCAAAAGGAGCAGGAAGGAGTTCAGCTTGCACAGCCGTGGCTAGTGGCCTCTGTGCAACAGCCCCACAGCACTGTTGTGCTGGCTCGCGACACTAGCTAGCTGCATATGTGAGAAACCTATGCTACATTGCGCAGCGTCGTATTCCAAGGCACAATAGGCAGCGTACGCCCGCAAGCTGAACAAGGGGAACCACTCGCCATTTTCTGAGAATCCGTATCCCCTGTAGTAACGCTCCAAACTAATCTTGTCCATGCAGAACTGCGCACGTAGTAACAAACAACTAGCACTTCGAGTTACAAGCCGCCGTGTGGCTCTATTTGTTGCACAAGTAAGGGTGCCGCTGAGTGGAACAACTGCAGCTCACCGTTCAACTTCCCTTGTGCTGTGGCAGCCGAAGTGCTGGGGCCGGCATATGAGGAAAGAGCACGTCTCGTGAAGGCTGACGCCATTGCAGCACGCAGCACGGGGGGTAGTCATCAGTACTGGTTGTGTCATCGGTTTTCCTTAAAACCCTTTAACTTCATGCCTTGGATGCTTATGCGTGGATTCCTTGGCACACTGTGTGGCTAACTGAGGCAGCATATCCATCAATATACCAAGTACGACACAGGTAGAATATAGCAGCTGCAGCAAGGCTGTACCTGCGAATGGCAACGCGAACTGAGGAGAGGTGGGGGTGAAGTTTACCGACAGGGCTGGATGCAACTACGCTTGGTTCTTGCTTGACTTCTGAACCCATAGGTCTCTCCCGACTGTTTAACACTCATTGCATGGAGCTGCTCTTTCTGTGTCCAAGTGTTACCTGCCTGAAATGCTACACAAATGGAAGTGGCCCCCAACACCAAGACATACGTGCAATATCCAGTGCTACCACTGATATACTGTCGTGGCCACGTAAGTTGGCCTCATACATACGAAGACCTTAACCGACTCGTCAGCGAGACATGAGCCAGCAACAAATGCTTGCAGGTACAAACATATCAAGCCTGCACGGAAACTCAAGTACCGACAGAGTGTACTGTCTGGGAAAGAATGGCAGTACAAACGGCGAGTATAGGTCTGCCATATAACACCACCAATTCAATACAGGGGCAAGTACATGTGGCATATTCCCCATCACATTGACATATTGAAAGCAGCTGAAATGCCAGTACCACCTGGCCTACTCCTGTGGCTGTTCATTCGCCTTCTGCTGCGACTGGGAGTACAGCTCAACGGCTGCAACACCCCCAAGCGCCGCTAGTGTGAACGCTTGCGCATACATGCGGCTGTGGATTATCTTCAGAGATGTTGGAATGGGACGGGTCCACTGGTACGCCTGTAAAGCAGTACACCTTTCACCAACTCAAAATCTATAATAACTTTTCCTTAAGGTCCTAGGAAGTGCCGGGCAAGCCCTCAAATCGATCAAAACCAACAGGACAAGATGGGCACACATAGCGTTTTCAGGGAGAGGGCCGCATGCGCACTGTCGGCTGCAACAACCCTCCACAGCTTGCACAGTTTGGAAGCGCGTCAGGCACCTTGCAAACAAGGCTGGTAGCATTCGACGACCATATAGCTGCAGGCTTACCAGGCAGGTTGTAATGCCTCCACCCCACAGGTAGCCGAGAGCCTTGAGCTTGTGAGCTGTCACCTGCACTTCGGGTACTGGTAAAGGTCAACACACCCGGTGCCAGCAGCGGCCGTGGTGGACAGCGTCCATGCAGGCCGCGTCCATGATAGCAGTGGACTCACCCACTGCACCCAGTCTGGAGAAGTGCTGTGTGCTGCAACTGAAGACATATTAGACCCGATGTGCTGGTAAAGGGCCGTTCTATTTGGCAGGCGCCTCACCCTTCACCCCAAAACAAAGTACCGTATACGCTAAAGAAGAGAGTCCAGGCTGTGCTGATTTTCTACGGTGTTACAAACGGCGGCTACTGCAGCTGCTTACATCACCGCTGGCTCACGCCCAGCATGCTGAGGGACAACTCGGCAGGGCGCGGCTTACTAACCCTTCCGCTGAGGTCTTTGAAATCCCAACACTAAGCTTTAGCAGCACAGCTGGGTTAATCAACTGCACAGCTGCAAAGGGTTCTCCACTGAACGTGCGACACCCGACACAACTGCACCTGTTTGAGAACATCATCTCTAGTGCCAGGACTGCAGCATCTGCATTTCCACCCCGACATACCTTAATTTTCATTCAATAGAAACAGCATGTCTGATGGCGTGATATACGCTGGCATGGTGCCTGCCTCTACTGCACAACCTGGGTCAGCGGGTTTTGCGCGCATCAGGTCTCAAGGCAAACGTCTGAACGAGATGGGCACTAACACAACTGTCTACACCAACCCACACGAAGAAGATGTGGGCAGGCAAGTGTGCCCAGACAGTTTGCTCAGACACAAGGTTGCCCATTTCCGTGCACAGTTTCCTCTGACGCATCATGCTTGCACCGCGGGCGAGCCTGCAGCTTGGCTTAGTCTTGTCAGCAATAGAGGGTCCAAAATCTGGATGTTAGCTGCTACTTGCAGGCTTGAGAAGGTGGAGTGGGTACACCAGCTGCTTGCAGAACCCGGCCAGCACATCGTGCTGGCATGTGCAGCCAGCAAGCCGGAGCCAGGAGCAGATCCTGACCATTTGGTGAGGCGGTGTTTCTGTGAATGGGTATCCCATGACTGTGGTGAGCAGCAAGATATGCTGGCATTTGAACATGTTGCATTTCTTCCTGAAACGTGCCACAAACAGCAGGCCACAAGCAATAGCCAGGGGTAGACCCTTGCCATAAAATGAGGTCCCTTCTCCTGTCAACGGCATCGTGTTGTTCAGTGCATTGTATTGGGAGAAATGTATCGATTCACAGCAGCGTATGCCTGCCTACCTATCCACCCACTCACCCACCCTGGCAACTAGTCTCCTCTGGTGGTTAAGGTGTGGTTCAGTAATAACCTTGGGTGATGAAACCGTGCTGCTGCTGCTTTGCAGTTCCTGGGGCTGCTGCGGCAAGACATCATCCGAGATGTGATGTTCCTGTTCCACCCGGAGACTGGCCTCTTTCATGCGCTGATTGCCATGGGGTCGGATGTGTGCGGCCACCCATGCACCGTGCATGGAGGCTTCACCAGCGCAGTCATTGATGAGACAACAGGCAAGCGTTGCACATTGCTTACTTACCACACGTCCTGTCTGTCAAGCTTGCTGCTTGGGTGTATACAGTGCATCTGCATCGTGCATCGTGGTGGGCTGCAAGGTCGCAGGCACCCTTCGAGGGAGCACATATGTTGTATAGAGGAGGGTTGGGGGTAGCCTGACAAGGCCGTATGCTATTATCATAACCATCAGATAGTATGCCCTGGGGCATGCTTTGCTGGGTGCAGGTGGCCTGGTGTTCAGCCTGAAAAAGAACAACAAGCTGGGGCCGGGGCCCGCCTTCACGGTGCGCCTAGAAGTTGATTACAAGAAGCCCATCCCAGCGGAGAGCGAGATTGTGTGCACGGCCAAGGTGGACAGCGTGGAGGGACGCAAGGTGAGGGCTCACGACTGCTGCGGCGGCAGTGCGTTTGCCGCTGTAGCGCCGTCCACCCTACATGTGGCAGGAGGAGTTGGCTAAAGTGTTAGTTCACCGCGCTGCTGGCCCCTGCCCCTGGGAACGTCAAAGCCTGGCTTCCAGAGAGCTTGGCCAAGCGCTCCTGCAGGTGTGGGTCATCAGCTTGTGGGTCAGCAGAGACTAGAGGAGCTTCGTGTGGCCAGCCACTCTTCTGCCTCCTCGTTGTCTGCCAGTGCCTTCGCAGTTTCACCCGTCCAACAAGTGTTTCCGCAGGTGTGGGTGTCGGCAGAGGTGATGGACCGGCCAGGGGGCGTTGTGTATGCCTCCGGGAGGGCGCTGTACGTCACCCCCCGGCAGTATGTGGAGCAGCAGGCCAACGGCACCAAGCAAGAGCAGCAGCAGCCACAGCCACAGCGGGCAGCTGGCTTCCAGCAGGAGCTGCAGCAACCCTCGGCGGCTAATGGCGCCCACTGACATTTGTGGCGTGTGAGTAGGGAACAGCTGCCCCTCTCTTGTATACTATCTGGCGCCTGGTGTCATGGTTTTGGCTGGACAGTTTTTCGTGTGGGTGTGGGTGTGGTCTGTGAGATGGGTGTGCCTTGGTGTCTAGCTTTAGTGCAGACCCAAGGCTTGAGCAGCTTAGGTTTGGCGGCTTCGGCTCATTAGGGAACGATCTGCGTCACCAGAGGCGCCCAGCATCCTTGTAGGTAATGTAGCCCCTCGTTTTGCTTATATAGATTCAAATGTAGGGGCAGGTGGGACCCGCCCTCTGTGTATAAGGTTGATCCAGTACCATCTGCCACCGAGTGCTCTGGCTTTCTGCATAGCTGGCCTTAGATTCGAGACTATCAAAGCAGGGAACTCCTCCTGCCACCCTTGGCTGCTGTACCCTTTCCGGGCGTAAGGGTGCAAGGTGCCAATAGGATTGACAATCTTGGCATAGTTGCTGTCGCTGAATGCTCTTCTCTTGCTGCTCAGCTCTGCTTGTGTTGTTGCTGTCTCGTTACAATTATCACATGGCCTGGTTTCAGTAATCTCTTGCAAGCTGTGGCATACTGTCTCCTCCCCAAGGTCGGAGCGATGTGAGGTAGCACTGCTCCCCAAACAGTTGGCACCTCTCCAAACACTCCTTACAAGCTAATTGGGACCTCAGTCCAGGGTGCTGGCTGTCTGTACTCGTCGAGGCTACCCACAGACATGTAAACCTAGACCATGAATGTCAAGGAAGTATAGAAGACTTCAAGAGCATACACAACAGAAAAGTTGGTAGCAGCAGGAATGTAACAATGTAGTTATACACATGAGACTGGAGTAAACGTGGGTTGAGAGATGAGCTGCAACAGCGCATGCAGGCAAGAAGGCCCCCTGGCTACTCTCAAGGCTAGAGATGCCAGCCGACTTGCTTGCTGTGCTTGGGTGCTGCACGTAGGTGTAGTACACTTGCGCTGTAAACACAGCCGTTCATGCCTGATCCACTATTGCAGGCCCCTCCACACCTCTGGATCGCATACACCCCCGTACTGCCAAGCCGCACCACATTAACCCCTTGCTAGCCGTGCCCACTGTCGATTTGTACTTGTTCTGGGGACTTCCGGCGGCATGCTCAGGCGGCGGTTCGCTTTCAGACTAGACTAGGTTAGACTCATCACTTTGGTGGGAGCAGGGAGGCGTACCGCACCCCCCCATCCTCCCCTGCCTTGACCTGCCTGCAGCACCAGAAGCCCATCATGCTGCCCAGCCGCCGCTGGAAGGAGTCGCTGTCTGCCGGCGAGGCGAAGCCGCCAAAAGCCTCATGGAGGGAGGTGAGATGCAGAAGCTGGACCTCCTGCGGGCCAGTTGCACAGGTAGGTTGCTTGGTGGCGCAGCAGGCACCCGCCACCCTGCTGTCTGACCCCTTCCTGTCACGTGCATGTCCATCGCAGATGTAGGCTTAGTCGGTGTCATGGGTCATCGGAGTGCAGTAATCTCTCAACAGGCAAGCACATTCAAATGGGCAATCATGAAGGAGAGGTTGGGTGCTGTACCGTATCTCTCATGTTTGGAGTATGTACTGCCCCACTATGGTCCAAGCAATAAGAAGTGCAGCATCCGCGGCCTGCCCGCACACTGAGGGGCATGGACACACCTGTACTATTGACAGCCAGTCCCTCAGTTGCTTATCAGTTCCCCCCGTCGGCACCACCACTTCCTTGCCCTTGGTGCGGACCTCCGGCTGGGTGAGCGACTTGTCAGGGGTGACTAACACGCGGCTCTCCTGCAGGTGAGGCAGGCCCCATGCCCGTCCATCGTATTGTAGGAGACACGGGGCCTATTGGCAGGAGGGTGTGCAGGCCTGTTCGAGGTAGGACGATGTGCGGTGCAGGCCTAGCCAGAGGGCAGGGCAAACCGGGTCCAGAGGGGTAGCAGGGAGGAGCACCGAAATGGGAACAGGAACGACGCAAGAAGAGCTAGTGGAAGGAGTTCCGAGTGCAGAGTTACCCCGGGCAGCCCCGCCCTCCAGCCTAGCCCAACGTGTCAGCTGCTGGCACCCCTCTCAGAGCGATGGGGTGTAGTCATTCACACCTCATCAACTCAAACCCCCAGACCTGTTCGCCCCGCCTTCCTGTGCCCAGAACCCCATGGTAGTAGGCTGGTGAGTAGGACCAGAGCCAGCATGGGGCAGCAGCGAGACAAACTCTCAGGCTCCCACCCACCTTGAGAGGGCCGGGAGTGTGGTCGTTATCCAAGAAGCTGCACTCCCTGTTCCGAACCCTGCCCATAACCCTATATAGTAAGGGTCAGGATGGGGCAGTACCCAAACCAGGGCTCAAAGTCACACCCACCTTAAGAGCGCTGGGAGTGTGGTCGTTGTCCAGGAAGCTGTACTCCCGGTACCGTATCAGCGGCCCCCCCTTGCCTGGGTGGCTGTCAAAGTGGAAGGGCTCCAGGATGTGATCCATGGGGCACACAAAGGGCAGGCGGGTGGCGACGGCCCCGGGGACCCGGCACCGCTCCACAGGGCCCCAGTAGCGGTCACAGAAGCAGAGCAGCTGCAGCCAGCGGCACGGGAGGTGGGGTTGAGGGGCGCACGAGGGCTTCAAGAAGGGCAGGCGGGGATTAGGCGTGTGGAGGTGGCGGTGTTGTTCGACCAAGGCCAGAGGAATGGGAGCGGGAGCAGAGCAGCTGCAACCGGGGCGGGAGAGGGGCAGGGTTGGAGAAGGTCAGGGAGAGGGGCCCCGGGGGGAGACTAGAGCGGGGGTTGGAGTCGGAAGCTGAACAGGAGCACAGGACGACAGCCAGCCCCTCACAACACTATACTGTCATATTACTACTAGGCCCCCCCCCCCCTGCCTAGGGCATGACATTGGTCCTGTTGAGTGCCACAGCAAAGCCCCTCCAGAAGCAAATGGGTACTAAACACATGTTGTACCCCCCTCCCCCCTCCGTACCTTGGGCATGACGATGGTCCTGTTGAGGGCCACGGCCAGCCCAAAGGCCGCCTTCAGCTGCCGCAGCTGCATCTCCATCCCCGTCAGGTGGTAGTCCTGCGGCACGGCTGGCAGTCATACAAGACAATGAAGCTGTGTTTCTTTGGCCTGGACCCTGCAAAGTGCCTGCACAACTTTCTACAACCGCCAAAGGCCGCCCAGGCAACAGGCAACAGGCAACAGGCCAGCGCTGGGCAAGCACATTCCCCAGGTAACCACAGCTGCCCAGCCGCTGTGGCTACCAGCAACGACACGGCAAGACAGGGCGAGGGAGGTGACCCGCCTGCATCTTGGTGTCTGCCCAGTCGTCAAAATCCTTGGGCACTGGAGGGGTCTGCAGGTCCACACTGAGGAACTTGCCATCTGCAGCAGAGAAACAGCAGTGAAGGACGGTTTCCATCCAGGCGCCCAATATGAGAGACTGACTTTGTCTCCCATAAGACAGCCCACCCCCCACTGTCGGGACGCGTTGGGTCTGCCTACCCGCCCTTCTCTACCCTCAAAACCTCCAAGCCGGCATGGCTTCTCAGGCCTCGCACGCACGCCACCCAAGGCCACCGGCCATGTGGCGGCTGCTGAATCACCTGCAGCAGCACCTACCTGCATAGTAGGCTGGGTCGTCCACCCACAGCATGGCTTCCCGCATGCGGTTGCGCTTGCCATACGTCCCCCCGTACTGGAAGGTGGTGTGAACCACGTAGGGCTGCACCTTCTGCACCTGCAGGGCACGGAAAGCGCACACAAACGGGCATAAATGGAATACTCCCAGGCCTCACAGGCAAGCAGAGCAGGGAACTCGAGATACTTTGCGTTCACTAGAATAACCCAGGCAGTCAGCCACTGGCGGTGCCTGCTGGCCTGCACCATACTCCAGTTTCACTGCCTAGTCCAAGAAGTCAAGCACTGGCGGTGCATGGCCTTCACAAGCACAGGTGCAAATGGCCTGACTAATGGGAAGGTCAGCCTAGATAGATATCATGGAGCACAGGTGGACTCTACTGGGACCTTCCCAGCGTGCCACGTGGCTGCAAAGGTCAGAAGCTGCCCCACTTGCCTGGAACAGCTTCTGCACGAAGAAAGTGTGTCCGGAGGCGAAGGAGGCAACTGGCAGCACCCCCACCACTACAGACCCCTTGTATGCCCACAACTGCAGCACACTCCAAAATGTTAGGAACATGGACATGGCTTATACGCCGGGTTTTAATCCGTTGTGAGAAGACAAATCAGTGGCAACAGGGAGGTCCTCTGCAACACCCAGTGACCACCTAAGGACGAGGCACAGCAAGCAGGTAGCATGTCAGACACCTAGGCAAGTCCGAAGGGCAATACACACAGCCCAGCCCTCTCCAGTGCAGTCTAGCAGGGTCAGACCTCAAGTTCTACACTCCATGTAGCCATCTGGCGGCTCAAACCACCCACATTAGCAGGTCTAAACAAGCTCTACACTCTCTGAAACATTCCTTGGCCTCCCATGCCTCACACCACCCACCCACACACACCAGGCGGGGGTTGGAAGGGTGGCTTCTGAAGGGCTGCAGCCCTTCGTGGACGAGCCAGTTGAAGGCATTCTGATCCCACGTCTTGTCATCCTTCTCCAGGGATTCGTGCCAGCCTTCCAGGAAGCGGGTGGTGTTGGGGCCATGCCGGAAGTACAGGAGACCTGCGACGGGTCCAGGACCTGGCAAGGGTCAGATACCCTGCCGCTGCCGCAGTGCTAGCAGTGCTAGCAAAGCTTGTCCAAGAGCGCGTAGGTTGCTTCCATCCGTTTCTGGGATCCACCGCCTGTGCAGTTTAGAAATGGTAAACCCTTTGCTTTGAGAGCAGGCGCTGCCATCCTTGCTGCTTACTTGCAACTCATTTGTGGCACATGCTTGTTGTTGCTGTCGAAGTGTGACTGATAACCTAACTGCTTGGACTCCAGCCACTTTTTCTACTACATTTCACAACACATAATGTACCAGATCAGGGGCACCAAAAGGCACCACGGTTGCCTCTTAGGCTCACCAATATTCAGAGCGCTGTGGATGGCATGCGGGTCCTCCAGCCCAGTATCCCCAGACTTAACGGTGGGCAACAGCTGGTCTGATGAGGCCAGTATATCCGCCTCGGGGAACTGCTCAAAGTAGCTGGTGGGGTCTGCACATGGGGTGGGATAGGAAGGCGGGTGCATGAGGGCGGGTGGATCGCGGGTGCATGAAGGCGGGTGCATAAGGTAACACCAGCGTGAAATTGTCCGTAACAGCATATTTTTCCTGCAGGAGTGTTGTGGGGCAAACCCCTCGGGCTGAAGGGGTTGGATAACGGCTCACCGCTGATCCAAACGGTGTCCACATCACACAGGCACAGGTCCAGGCCGTAGGAGGTGAACAGCCTGGCCAGCTCCACCTTCTGGCGCCCCATCTTGTGGAAGGTGGGGCTGCCCCAGATGAAGTCACCTGCACGTGTCGTACTTTTGATGAGCCCAAGGGACGAGGGCTTCCAAGAGCGTGCAGTTGCAAGAAATCAAGCTGACGAGGAAGGCGGGAGGTTGCTCGCAAGGAAAGATGAACGGTTGGCATGTACGGCAGTCCAGCCTCAGCCTCAGGTTCTTGCTTGGCAAGCGGACTGCCTGGCTGTCCCTGAGCCAGGGGCACAGACAGCATGACGAATGACAGGCTCCAATTAACGCCTAAGGGGTCAATCGCCCTTTAAAAACGACCCATCTTTCTGCCCAAGGCCCAAAACCAGACTGCTCAAATCGGACTGACAGCATGCTCACGCGGCGCACCTTTGGTGAGGCCGGTGGAGGTCTCCTTCCCAACATCAAACATAGCAAAGACGGGCAGCTGGTGCTCGCCTAGGACCTGAAGAAAACAAAACCGGCTCTGACTGGGTTGCATGTGTGGGTACAGCGGGAACCCAACTACTGGCACTCATGAACATGCCGCATGCTGCATGAACAGTGCATCGCAAAGTATTGGGGACAGCTCTTGAGCGCTCTACGCCATGTATTCCCAGCAACACCGCCCACCTGGGCAGTTTCCAAGTCCATAGCCCCTATCAAGAAGTTGTTGATGCCCTGCTGCCGCAGGTTGCGCCCCCAGTTCAATGCAAAGTCACTGAAGTGGTAGTTTGCCCATGTCACTATGATGATGTTATCCTGCGAGTGGGTCTGTGCTAGCTGTCTGCTAAGGGGCTGTATTTCCTGCGAGCCAATCCCACCACTGCTCCTGCTGCTGCCGCTGCCGCTGCTACTGCTAGAGCTGGACTCTGCTTCCTGGCTGCGCTGCCAGAAACTGCTAAAGAGCTCCTGCTGCCCGTCTGTGCCAGCACCGCTTTCGCTGCCATCACTACTGCTACCACCGGCACCGCCCTCCCTGCTGCTGCTGCTACCTATGATGGACCCTGGCTGCTGCCCATCCTCCCCTGCAACTGTACCAAGCACGAGGCCACTTTGCTGCAACCTGCCGCTAAACTCCTCTACTGTCTGAGACTGCCGCGCCAGGCGCCATAACCGCCGCTGAACCCCTGGCTCCTGCAGCAACCTGCTGCGCAGTTGCTGCACTGAGGCGCGGCCAAGCCCACCGGTGGCTTGCACGCTCCTGCTGCTGCTGCTACTGCTACCTAGGTAGCCCGAGGTCTCCTGCACCCATACGTGCGAGGGGGCGTCTCGTGGACTGTGCTTTGGTGTTCTAGATAGAAGAGAGCAGGCTCATTCCCATGCCAGGGAAGCCAGGCGAAGAGCTAAAGGAGGCGGCTACCCGCACAACCAGGGCGGCACTTACTTGTGCAACAAGCACTATCGCTACAACTCCCATAAGTCCCACCTGCACGCCACAAATAATAACTTCAAGAGGCTCCAGAAGAGATTCACCTGGTGCCTTACGCTTGGTAAGGCAGCCACGGCAGTGCAGACACGGAAGGGCTGCTAGTTTTACTTACCGACAACAGAACAAGGGCTGCTGCCGGCAGGACTGAGCGCTGGCGCATCTGTCACTAGTCGGCTGCCCTGGACGCCAACCTAACTAGCAAGTAAGGCCGGGACGACAGTCGGTCATGCTGCTGTTTCGAACAGCAAGGTGATGATCAGCACCGTAAGCAGCTTAAGACCAATTCGGGAACATTCTGCGTGTTTCTCAGCTGATAACGTATTAGAGTTCACCATTTTTGTGAAGGTTGCAGCTCGACATGCATGCTCTGATTTTGGCGCCCAGCAGCATGACTAGTGAACCACCAACCTGTCCGCACATGGCTGCATCATTACACAGAGCACACTGCTGAAAGGATACCAAGGATAGCTGCAAATCCACCTAGCCTGACCCACTGAGGTGCATGCTTCAAAGTTGCCCAGCACTCTCAGGCGCTGGAAGCCCTTGGACAAGCCTTGGCAATAAACGCCATTCTTCAGTCTAGTCTAATCTAGTCCAGCAACGTATTTCGAACTAACTTGCTGCCGTAATAACCCCACAACTGGGGCCAAACAACGCGCTGGGATAATTTACTTCAAGAGAGGGGGGCAGGTAGTGCAAACAGAGAGTGAGAGGCGAAATGTACTGAGTATGCCCACAAACCGCATGATCCACTCAAACCAATCAGCATCCAATCCATACAGGGAAATATACAAAAAGCACAACCAGAAATGTATCCCACCAGGGTCTCCTTGTGTCCCTCACCGCACAAGCACTCAGCCAATGGAATCAAACCGTGAGCACTCAGCAGCGTCCAACCTGTATCAATGCTGTCATCGGGCATAACCCAAGTGTAGCTGCTTAGGGTGCTCCTGCTAGACCTGAGCTAGGAAAAGGTTGGGAAGCTGTCCCGGCAGGCCCACCCAGTCTGCCCATGCGGCCCACAAGATGCACATAGCTAACCGCGACTCAAGCATACGTCTCAGTTGCCCAAGCGACAGTGAGTGCACGCAGGCACAGCGGAGCACGCTGCCGCCCACCAAGATGTCTGGTCGCCACCTGGATGGGCTGATAGTACCTGCTGGCTGGCTGGATGGTGGGACAGGGGAGGGCCATGATCTTGCACAGCATGGAGACAATCTGCATGCAGCATAGTTGCCAGTGTTTCAAGGGTCGCCTACCTCAATGTCAGCCCCTCCGCCTGCTTTGAACTGCTGGCGCTCCATGCTGCATTGCCAGGAGCAAAATGCCGTGCAGCTGTGAGCGGAAGGTAGGGCTGTGCTGCCATGTGGCCTGCAGCTGCTCGCACGCCAGCTTTGAAGCCCCATCATTGTTTCCCCTACCTCCGCATCTGTGGGAAGCTGCCGGGCTCAAGAGCCCGGCGGGGGAGCCCAGGGCTGCGCAGCTGCTGACTGCAAAACCCTCTGGCGCAACAGGCTGGCCACACTGTAGCACCCCCTCGATGTGCTCCCACTGCATGCTGACTGCCAGTGTGTGAAGTGCCTCGCCGTTGGCGCCCTTCAGCGGCGGCGGGGCCAGCGTGGCTAAGCGGTGTCATGGTCTTGTTGAAGGCATGGAGGTGCCCGCATCCTAGTCCACCTTACGGCACGGTGACTGCCGTGCACAAGTGGCAGAATGCCGGACATGGGCAACTGAAGAGATGTCGGACAAGGTGATGGCCATGTGGTCAATGCACAAGATGACAAGGGCACCAAGGTTTGTGAATGACCTACTCAAGGAAGTAGCAGAGGCAGCAGAGCGCCGCATATGCACCGACTCATCTTCAACTTTCATCCTTCCACGCAGAGCGTGTTTAGTCACACATCTGTAAGAGTCTGCACGTGAGTCCAGAAGAACAGGGGTCCAGAAGGAGGGCGGCTTCAGAAGCAAAGGTATACTGCAGCAGTGCAAGGGCACACTGGCACATACAACTCATTTAGAAGGGTTTGCATGAATGGAGCTATACTTGCCAGTGTGCACTTGCACTTCAGTACATGTTTTGCATCACCCCCTGCCCTCCTACTGCTCCCCTGTTCTCCCAAACCCGTATGCAGACCCTTGAGGTGTAGAACGAGGACCTGGAAGGATGCAACGGGTACCCTGAGTCACGGCGCAGTTGCTGGCTCTGCCGCACCTGTCATTTCCAACAGTGAGTTATCAATACTGCCTTGCAGCCATTCCTTGGCGTTCATGTGGTGCGCTGGCCACATGGCCTACACCACCCCGCACGCATCAAGTCCCGGCAGTCTGCCACATGTGCGCGACCCCCACCATGCCATGAGGTATATGGGGCACGTCTCTCAACCTCTCAGTTTTCCCACCTTCAGCAAGCGCAAGCACACAAACCTGTCATTCTGTAAGGAATGCGCCCTCTTGAATAGATGACGCAGCGCTCTAAGGCCACACTTCACGCTGGCAGGTGGAGAATCATATGCCGAGAATCTGGCTAGATCTTCGCGCCTTCGGACTATCCGAGGCAGTGCCTGGGCAGTGCCTCCGTGCGGATGCCCAAGGAATGCAACTGAATCTTGAATCACCAGCCGCTTCTTTCCATCGTTTTCTTAGGCCCTGCTCTTCCTACCTGAATCATGGCTACGCCCAGGCTTCTAGACCTGCAGGACGAACTGCTCGAGCGTGTTTTGCTCAAGCTCCGTCAAAAGGACAGGTGGGCGACGGCAGCTTCGAGAGCCTCTGAAACGTGGATGTCCACCATCTCTAACAGCCACTACAGTTGCAACCCCATGCAGAGCGTGCAGTGCGGCGGTCTGCAAACGGCTGTACCAGCTGACAATTGAGAGTCCCCGCATCTATGGTTCTCTGCAAGTCGATGTGGGTGACCACAACCAGGCAGAGAGGTTCATGGTTTGGCTCGCGCATAAGCGCCACTTGGTCAGGCACTTGTCCCTGTCCGGCGACGCATCAGACACCCCGGATGCCATGAGGGACCAGCTTCAGCTCGATGCAGCAATAGTGGGCGCTGCGTGCCATCCCGGGCTTCAAAGCCTGGAGCTAGTCCTTAGCTCCCCTGTCGCCCTGGGTGGCTGGGCAGCAGCACTGAGTGGTCTTCGCTTCCTGGCTATCAATTGTCCCTGGATCAGCATCTCGACCAGTCTCTCGCAGGTGCGCCATGCAGCATGCTGTCCCAGTAATGTAGCTTGCTGCCTTGCCGCCGTTCTTACAAGATCCCTGCATGTGGGAGGCTCTGTAGGGCGGGTTGAAAGGCATTGAAGTCTACCTTGCCTGCCTGTCGGTTGCAGCTCACCCACCTGACCAGCATGTCTCTGAGCATTTTCTCAGACAGCGAGTACTTTGAGTTGCTGCATGAGGACTTCGAAGGGGCTACACTGGTAAGTGCTGGGCTGTGCAGAGCCAAGGCATGTTCTGTGCTGCTGCATGTGACATGCTGCAGCAAGTTGATCGCTAGCAACGTTTGACAGCGAAGCTTGTAGAAGTTGCTTGCAGCAGGGAAGCAAGGTCTCCCAAAAGTCTCGATGTTTGTATAAAAGTAGAGCAGGGGTAGTGTTGATGCCAGGCAGCATCAACTGTGTCCTGCTCTCAGATGTGCGGCCCTTTGTTTGTGGCTTTTCGATGCAGGAACTCGAAAATGGCTGCCTGCCCACCAGCCTCAAATCACTGCATCTTGCCAGTGAAAGTGAGCAGCTGCCGCCTGTGGTGTTCACAGCTACGCAGCTCACCCAACTGGTGGCTGGGGGTATTGAAATGCTCTCTGAGAGGTTGGGGCCTCTACAGCATTTGAAGGTGCTGTGCGCCCTGGGATTGGAAGGCGCCGATGGCTTGCCTGAGACGCTGACCGATCTCACCGCCCTAACAAGCCTGTGCATACAACACAGGGCCATGCTGCCCGACAGCTTGGAGAGACTTGCAGCGCTCACCAGACTCAAGGAGCTGAGCCTGCGGCACCTGATGCTGACCGCACTGCCAGCTGCTGTGCTCAACCTGCCCCAACTGACGGTGCGTCGGAATGCAAGCCAAGGCAAGCAAATGGAATGGCTCGTAGTACATTGTGGTCCATGCTGGCTTGTTGCTTCTCCAACGGGCCTCGCTCATGCTCAGTCTGATCTAAAAGTAGTGTCAAGGGCTGGTCCAATCTATCTCTAGCATGCCGGCTGCTTGTATAGTGCTCCTGAGTCATCCCCAGTACTGGTAAAACATACAATGTGCAATTTTAAGCTAAGCTATGTGTGATGCTGTGCAGTACCTGGACCTGTGTGAGAACCCTTTTGAGGGGCCCCTGCTTCCAGCAGGTGCTCCGCTGCTGGGTCGGCTGTCAGCCCTGGCCCTCCCGGCAGCAGTGGCAAGCGCCAACCTGTCACTCCTGCCCTGCCTGACATCCCTGACGGCACTTGAGCTGCATGTGTGGGTTGTGATGGGTGCAGCTGGGATTAAGTGGGAGCGCTTGCTGGCCGCTGTGGCAGGCATAGCATCCCTCCGCTCCCTCTGCATCGACGACCACGTTCTGGGGCGTAGTGCAGAAGCGCACGCTGCTGTGGCAATGTTTGCCACTGCAAGGCCTGCTGTGTCTTTGGTGGAGTTCTACTTCCCTCAGCCGCCAGGCCTCCAGCCCCACACCTGGTATCCAAAGGAGCTGGACTTCCGTTTGTCTCAGAGACAGTAGGGGGGCTTGTGGCCAGCAGGTCCCTCATACACCAAGTAATTGCGGCAGGTAGTGCGAAAGGATGATAGGTAGCTGCAGAACCCAGCGTGATACACGTAATGAGGCTCCTCTGAGTAGGTGAACCAGTAAGAACAACGGCACATTTTTTGAGGTGCTTGTCTGTATTGTATATGTATACAGATAGCCTGGTGGCTTGTAGGTCGTGGTTGTCCTGTTACCTGTCCTTCGCTGTGAGCACAAGTTGCTTCCAGCAGGGAAGCAGCCAAGGTCTCCGGAAGTGTCTCTGCATTTTGGACTTTGCAAGGGCAGTACTAACGGCAGGCAGCATAGGTGACACTGGTTCGTAAGCGCTTGTTTGGTGTCTCCCTGCAGGTACTTGATGATGGCTGCCTGCTCTCCAGCCTCAAATCTTTGCACCTTAGCAGTGAGAGCGACCAGCTGCCGCCTGTGGTGTTCACAGCTACGCAGCTCACCCAGTTGGTAGCTGGGGGTATCGAAATGGCCTCTGAGAGGTTGGGGCTCCTGCAACAACTGAAGTCGCTGTGCGCGCTGGGATTGGAAGGTCTCATTGGCTTGCCTGAGGCGCTGACCGCCCTCACCGCCCTAACAACCCTGTGCAAACAGCACAGGGCCATGCTGCCTGACAGCCTGGAGGGACTTGCAGCGCTCACAGGCATCAAGGAGCTGAGCCTGCGGCACCTGGCACTAACCTCACTACCAGCGGCTGTGCACAACCTGCCGCAACTGACGGTGCGTTGGAATGCAAGCCAGGGCAAGCGAAGGGGATGGCACACAGCACATTGTACTTCGTGCAAGCTCCCTTGGTTTCAGGGTTCTCGCTCACGGTCTGACTTAAGAGTGGTGTCGAGGGCTGGGACGATTCAGCGCCTTTGCTGGTGCATTGATGCCTATGTACCACTGCATGGTCCATCCTCTGGCTTGATGAAACATGCGACGAGTGTCCACATCCCGCAGTGGTACTTGTGGTGCCATGCAGTACCTGGACTTGTGCGGGAACCCCTTTGCTGGGCCCCTGGTGCCAACAACTGCTCCCCTGCTGGTCGGCTGGCAACCCTGGCCCTCCCGGCGGCAGTAGCAAGCGCCAACCTGGTGCTCCTGCCTCGCCTGACGGCCCTGACGGCGCTTGGGGTGTCAGTGGGAAATAATACAGATGTGGCTGACTTCCAACAGCACAGCAAGTTCGAACAGCTGCTGTTTGCTGCAGCAGGCTTGGCTTCCCTAGGATGCCTGCGCACCCTCTGCATTTCCAGTGAGGACGTGAGGGGCGTCATTGAAAGGCATGCTGTTGTTGTGGAGTTCGCCCCTGGGAGGCCCGTCATGTTTGTGAGAACATCACGTTTCCCTCAGCCGCCGGGCTTTTAGCCCCACACCTGGTATCCAGAAGAGCTGAAGTTCCGCATGTCATAGAGACAGTAGGCCCCTTCTGACCACGAGGTCCCAAACCCTTGTGTACCTTGGCAAATAGTAAGGGTGGCGGGTGGTGCAAACAGAAATGAGGTAGGGTTGAGTTGTGCCGCCTGGGCTGGTGCAATTATGTTCAAGTGTGTACCTTGGTAATGACAGCAGGAAAGGTAATAGGTAGCTGCATGACATGGCGTGATGCAAGGTATAGGAAGGGTGGCAGGTAAGCGGGACATAGAGAGGAGGTAGGGTTTGAACTGTGCCGACTGGGCTGGATGCAAGAACGCCCCTCATGGGTCATGCCTGATTTTCTGAGCGAGTAGGAACAGAAGCGCAGTTGTTGCACGTTTCCCTGTCCTGTCTGCAGAGGGCCTGGTGGCATGATGAGCAGGAACCGCCTGACTTGACAGAGGACCTCTTCCCTACGCACAAGTTTCCAACCGTGGGTCACCGCCACAGTGCTATCAGTGACAAGCGGGCCCTTGCCTGGGAGGATGACAGTGCAGGTCCAACACCTACTATCTCCGCTGCAGCCGCTGCTGCACCCAGGCACAGACATCCCTGGAATGCCGCTCCACCCACTTGGTGTTGGCCCGTATGCTCTCCTTGGCCCTGTCGGCATACCCCGCCTCCTGCTGCTGCGCCTGCAGGACATTGCCAGCTGCTCTCGCTAACAGCCAAATCCTGCCAAGCGCAACTTCCACCGCAGACCCACCCTGTGCAGGGCTGAGCAATATCATCTCGCTCGGCCGCTGTACATACCCGTTTCTGTGTTCCCCATCCTTGGCGCGCTATGGTTTCTCACAGTCCGCCAACACTGTGCAGACAGCACCAGAGCTGCTACCTGGAGGCCCATTTCGACGCAACAACGAGGCAACACACCTTGTGCGACCGCCTGTCCACATCCATATACCGTCTGTTCGCCGTACCTGCCACCCCTACCAACTATCTCCATACCTTATGCTGCTGATACATGTCGTCCACTTCTTGTATGTAGCTGGTGTTGGCAAATCCGGAGGCCACACCCTCCATGATCTTACCCATACGGCGCGAGGCCTCGTCATCACCTATACGTCGGCAAAGGCATTAGTCATGCACCTTCAGCAGCTCGCATTACACCACTCATGACCTACTCAGTAGGCATGACACAAGTTGATAGCCAGGTCCAGTGACGTCCCACAGGCATGGCCAGACTCATGCACATGCATGCACGCATGCCTTCCAACATGCGAGGCGCAGACTGACGGTCATGCACGATACATGAGTACAGTGGCCATGCATTTGACTGCACAACCTCCATGCGCCTTGTTGCACACACCCCACGCCACCACGAGGGCAATCATACAGCCAGCAGTGTCAGGACAAGCGCAACCCCTTGCGCCGCATGCCCAGGGACTCAAACAGCCCCCAACGCTTGGTGTGTGACCTACCTCCCAGCTTGGCATGCAGGTCGCCCCAGTGCGCTTTGAGCCAGTTCCACACAAACTTGCGGCTGTCCAGGAGAGTGCTGTAGGCATCCCGAGCCAAGCCCACCACAAGCTGAGCCACGTCCTGCACAGGAGAGTCAATAAGAAAGCAGTCTCCTTGCAAAAAAGTCAACCGGTGGGGCTGTATGGGGACCCCTGCAGCCTCTGCCAGACGCTGGGCAACACTCTATGCGAGCATAATCCCTTGGAATGTGTACTACCTGAGATGGAGGAACAGCTTGATGGACTCCATCGGGACTCCAAGGGGCTGCATGCAAAGACTACCACCGCATGCAGCGCAATCCACAAGGCCACATGGGGGAGCGGTGGAATCTGCCAGCGAGACAAGGAGCCTAGCACCGCAAGTTGGGGGCTTGCCTGGTGCAAGCCGTCCACAGCTACCCCACCGGCACTCAGCGCCTGTGGAAGGGTGCCACCCCGGCATTAAACTCTCTCACAGCTAACCCCACCCAGCACTCCAGCGCCTGTGGTAGGGTGCCAACCCCGGCATCCAAG